>CM053791.1:517883749-517886249 GCA_028749045.1 Cupressus sempervirens
CCCCCCCCCCCCCCAACCCTCTAAGAGTAAAAGGTCATGTATGATCTCAAATCATACTATCTCTATTTGTAATGAGATTATTGATGAGATTGTTAATGCCCCCCCACCCTTCTAAGATTAAAAGGTCATGTAATGATCTCAAATCATACTATCTCTATTCCTAATCAGATTATTGATGAGATTGTTAATGATCACTTGTGGGAAGATTCCCCCTCTACAAACCTTTTGCAAATAGGTAATGAATTGGGTGACATATATTTAGTCTTTAAAAGGTAGCATTAATGGTTTATTTATGTTCTCCTTTGTATGTCATTAGGATCTATCTAATGTTCTTACAAATGGGCCTTGGACACTAGGACAAAACTTGGGAAATATCCTTAACATTTGAAAGTGGATTTATGGAAATTGGATATGGCTATTGACTTGGATTTTCATGCTCCTACATAGGTTAGGCTTCCTATTTTCCCTTTAGAGGTCAGGAATAATGAGGTGTTTAAGGGTATTGCTAATTTTTTCAATTCTCTACTATTAGTTTACAAGACCACCTAGACAAAATCTTGCCTCTTGATTACCAAGATTCATTTCATTGTAATAAAGAATTTTCAAGCTCTCTTGAAAGAGGTTACTATTGATTCTAAATTGGGATACTACATTTAACTTATGTAATATGAAAAATAAGATTTATTCTATAAAAGATGCAAAATGTTTGGTTATGTGGAAGTAACTTGTGCTCTTGCTTTGGTGAAAAGAGTTGTACCCTTTTAGCCCCCAAAGAATGGAGATGGAAATTTAAAAATATGTTTTCTTTGAAGTAGGAGGAGACCTTAGGAGATGGTCCTATAGCAGAGGTAGGGATTGAAATTCCTAAGGGTAGGGTTTCAAAGGATCAGGTGATCATCCTTTCCTCCAAAAATTCTCTAGGTGATTTAGGTATCAAGTCCCATATTTCTCAAAGCCAAGGGATTCCCTTGATGTTTGTAGAGCATATAAAATGGGGCTATGGATCTCTATGAACCCTAGACCAACTAAAATTTCTCGATAAGTCAACATGTGCCTCCTATGCCTTCTCTTCCAAAAGTGTAGGGATTATTACCCATTCAACCCCACACCAGGTGGTTGGACAAAAATCATGTATTTCTATATTTATTCCTAGACTAGCTTCTCTTGGGGGGCTCATTAAGGGCCTTGGTCCTATGAAACTATCTTCTAGTAGGATTTATTCTCCTTATCTTGGGTTGGGGACAATAGGGGACTCTGATTGAGATCTATTTGAAGAGGTTGAATGGATGGCGGTAGATGAAAAAAATAAGAAGAAGAATAAAATAGAAGTTGGAAGGGACAGAAAAGTGGGAATTCCCTTAGGGGTTTCAGGAGGATGTAATGGAAAGGGAGGCCCTCAAAATATTCTTATAGGGGTTAGGGAAGTAATTGGACAACACTTTGGTTTTCTTGATTGAGACTCATGATTTATTTTTTGGGAAAAGTGGACTAGCCACTATATATATATTATAATCTAGTTTGAGGAATCAACTGGAAAAGAACCAAAGAAAAAAACCCAATATGTTTTTCTAGTACATAGTATAAACCTAATATCCTTTCAAAACCCAATCCTACATCAGATTACTTATATACATCTAAGGCGACTCATTGCAAAATTATTTTCCTCTCACAAACAAGAATTGGGGAATTGTTCATTTCTATTATCTAATTGACAACTGACGATCCCATAATATGATGTACCCTGATTCCCATATGCTTTCTATTCATAATCCAAAGATGAGAAAATATCCTTTGTACCAATGTTGTCATGTCTTAACTGACTCACCATTACTAATTTTTGCCAATCTTGGATAAGCATTGAGAATAAAAGCCACTTCATGCTCATGTGTTGAAATGTCCTCACAACCTAAGTTTGATAGGTAATTCACAGCTTGGTCTTCTTTTTGAAATACATGCGAAAAAACACATTCTTGAAAAGAGTCAACCAACCTCCAAACTTGTTTAAAAATATAAGTTTATTTTCAGTTAGAAACTTGTTGACTAAAACTAGAGCATTTGCCCTCTAATATTCTATGGTTAGAAACCTTTCTTGGAATTTTTTAGGCCTTAATAGTCTCCTCAAGAAGCATATGTTAAAATGTGTTTTACTAGAAGGGTATGTGTAGGATCATGGTGTGCCAAAAAGTGGTGACCTAAATAATATGTAGTTCTAAAATGCCTCAAAGAATTTCAAAATCTTTTAAAACTATTTTCCTACCCATCTTGATACTCAATGAAAGATATTACTACATTTATAAGACCTAGTATATCTTTCGATACCAACCCTATATGGTCAACTTTAAAAACATCCCAAAAATGTGTTTTTGGCATGTTCTTGTGTTTTTTTTAATTCAAAGATCTAGTCAGTGTCTTTTTTTAAACCAAAATTCAATGAAATGAAAATGGTTTTTAAAAAAAATCTCTTAGCTTTCCATAAGTGTAAGTTTTGTCAAATTATGAG
>CM053791.1:517891249-518163749 GCA_028749045.1 Cupressus sempervirens
AAGAACTAACCACATCAAATTGAATAGATAAAGGACCTCACAATTAGTAGGTTGATAGACTAGGGTATGGCTCAAAAATCATACAAACCTACCTACTAAAATATCTTTCAACTATCATTTCTTTTGGAATTAGGCTTGAAGAAGAAGATGAGGAAAGAACCATTTCACAACATTCAAAAAATTGAAAAATTAACAACCATTTTTTGACCCACTATTTGCGACTACTTAGTGATACAATTCTATGGAAGCTTAGAAGCATCAAGAGAAGAGAGAAACATGTCATGACCTCTAAGCCTATTATTTCATGTTTATTCACTATAGAAATTTTAGAATTAGGTTTAATGATAATATTTGGCAAAGGTAGACCCTTAACTCTACCTCCAATGAATGTCAACTTTTCTTTGCATGGTGGCTCATGTGTGACAAACTTGGGACCCTTAGGGACAAAGCACTCACATTTAACTACTTTTTTAATGCAAATGGGTTTGGAATTTCACCTTTATGATTCTCCATTTTCAAATCCATCTATGAGTATCAACTTCTTAGGAAAAAAAGGATGTGGACCACTAACTAGGGGAGTTGACATTGAAGGATCTTTAGGATTACGAAAATAGGGGCTAGAGGGGGTGAAGAATATATATAAAAGCCATTAGAAATGCCTAGAAATTGGGTAAGGAAGATACAATAAATGTTCCTGAAAAATAGAAAATTTGAGAGGTAGGCTCTACATATAGAGAGGGAAGAACCTACACTTCAAGCTGCATAATGTTTATTTCTTAAGAGCATATATATATATATAGTTGACAAATTTTAGTCAAAGTAATTTTTTTTGTATTATCCTCATTATATGGTACATTATTCAAAAGATTAAAATATACACTTAATATGTCATGTCCCTTTTTTGGAGGTAATTTGATTTAATTAATTTAATTAATTAAGTTGTCCGAAATAATGAATATTGTATGAGGATAACTAATTAATTATTTTAATTAAATAAATAAGTGGTATTAAGTTAATTATATATAAAGTTATCAAATAAACAAATATTAAAAGGTAACTTTATATTTAATTAATTTAATAAAGTGACTTGAATTATAAAATATTTTATAAAGTCACTTAATAAATAATATAATGTTCTAGAAGTTTCTAGAGAAGGTGGAGAAAAAAGAATAAATAGGCACCCTGGGCTTCATTCTCAGCAGGCAGATTTGTTGTTGTTGATGTGCATTGTGGAGCCTAGGGTTTCTGCAGTAGTCACAACTAGCCATTGAGAATGAAAACTCTCAATTGGTACGTAATTTTGGGGGTGTGAAATATCACTTGAATTATTGCAGCTGGGAGGAAGATACTTCAGTCTTCTATTTGTGCTACATTTAGGAAAAAAAATATTTGAGTACAAAATGCAATCTGAAAAAAGCAGTCTGAAAAAAGCAGTGCAAAAAAAAAGTCTAAAAAAGCAATCCGAAAAAAGTAATTTGAAAAAGCAAATTTGAAAAAGTGAAAAAAATTATTACAGCCATCTACAATCAGGTTCCTTTGGATATTCCATGCATTTTTTCTTATCATTTAGATGCCTATTAGAAGGTATGGTTGTAGGTGAAAGTTTGTAACAAATTTAAGCATTATTCTTAAGGATGTAAGCCAATAGTCTGGGCCATTTCATACTAGCATTGTAGGTGACATTTTATGTGCAATAAAGGGGACATAAGTTGTTGGTCTGATATAGTTGTAATTGAATATGTATTTATCATTCATGATCAGCTTATTAGTTTGCATGCCAATTGTTTGACAAAATGTCAATTCGCTGTAGGTTCTCTTTTTGACATAAATAATGTTATAATTTTGCATACCAAGTGTTTGTGTTAATACCACTTGGCTATAAGTGCATTAACACCATCATAGGTTGCATCCAAAGTGTTTGTCATAGTTACTATTTGTTGTAGCAGCATATTGCAAGTAGTTTTTAGCTATATATATGCATTGTATATTATCAAAATAAGTTGCACGTTCATGTTAGATCATTGTATAGTCAATTTTGAGTCTTCTTGCAAAAGATTCTCATTGATGCAAATTGAAGAAGAGTCATTAAAGAAAAATGAAATACTATATCAGTCATATGACCCTTGCATGTGAGTTGTTTGATGAAATTTTTTGAGCCTTTATCAGCATTTTGAGATCAAATTTGAGCAGGGTCATTATAGTGGTATCAAAGCTATTGACCTACTATCTTGTTGGGTAGATTGGACATTGAATCAGCTAGTTAATCATGTTTACTTCAAGTACCCAGAAGTAGTGGGACAAGGATATGAAGAAGCTTAAATTTTTTTTGAAAAGGTTGGATGAAAGTTAGAAAAGGATGAATGAATTGATGGCTTCCATGTTTAAGAGGACTACATCATAGAACAAAGAGGAGGAGGAACAAGAGGTCTCTACAAGTGAGGTATCTAGAAACCTCTACAAGGATTTTGCAGCAGTTGATGACCAACATATAGCCGAATCTAGGGAGGACAAAAATCAAACCAGCTTGTAGAAATATGTTGGGCACACAATAGTTCAGGAGGACTTCAAGGATGAAGCTAGAGATACTCTGCATGGTTTACACAGTTTGAGGAACCAGCTAAAGATGAATGAGGATGAGGTAGAGTCTGAGTGGCAAGAGTTTGTTTTAGCCAGGGCTACCTTGTTCGTTGAGGGAGTTACTTTGTCAGTGACCCCTGATGATATTTGTCAGGATTTGGACTCTCATTTAGTTGTAGAGGATGAGGGAGCTGGAGATTGTGATGATGAGATAGTTTCAGCAGTAGCTTCTTCAGAGTTAGATGAGGATGAGTTTGATGCTTGCGTTCAAGGTGTAGAGGTGTACTTAGATGTAAGTAAACTAAGCATTGGTGATCTTGAGGGGAGTTCATTTGGTTCAGCTTTCTCTCATAGTGTGGACAACATATTCGAGGCGGTTCATAGGAGGCCCGTAGTGCAGAGTCACCATGTGACTGACTAGTTGAGAGTTGGCGAGAGAGATATCACTACTACTCTTGAGCATTTTCATACCGCTCATTAGTTGTTGGCCATTACTGGTTGGGGTGCTTCTATGATAGATGAGTCTAGCGGAGGTTACTTTTCTTTGGCAGAGATTCATACCTTGCGTGAAGCTGTCAGGGTTTTGAGACAGGATTACTTACAATTGGTAGCCAACCATGATCACTTGGTTTAGTGGGGGAGTACAGCCTATGAGGCACTCTTGGATCGTGAGGAGGAGGTGAGTGAGCTTACTTAGGAGCTCATAGTGACTACTGAGTTTTTGGAGGACACACAGCGAGATCTACAAGAGTCACAGTTTTAGTTAAAGGAGGTGACAATGGAGTTGGAGCATTTACAGTCTAAACTAGCCCCAGACCCAGTTCATTTGTATATTGAGGTGGTTGGTGGTGAGTACACCCTTGCAGTTGTTACTAAGGAACATGTTATTGGGGCTGACACTCATGTTTAGGATTTGGAAGTACTTGGTCCTAATGAGTTTGGGATACCAGTGGAGTCAAGTCTCTAGATTGATTCTTCTCACACAGATGATAGTGTGGTACAGTTGGTCATGCCACCTTTATAGAGGGATTAGTTGTGGTGTGTAGGGGAGTATGTTGATGCTTCCTCATATAATTTTTACTGCACTAAACCATTCATGGAGTATTTTCTAGATAGTGCACATGTTCATCTGGACTCACATAAATTGTCAGAAGGTGTTCTCATCTGAGGTACTAGTGTTATTCGCAGATTGGTTGGGGAGATTATAGTGATCCTTTCTACTATGCTACCTTACAGGGATTATGAGGTGGGGTTTATTGAGAAGATTGCACAGGGTCCTATCCAGCCTACAGCCACTCAGAGTCAGAGATTGGAGCTATCTGTTGATTCCCAGTTCAGTGATGGTGAGCCAGTAGTAGAGTTTGGGGGTTCCTATCGGCATTATATGGTGGGGTATGCTCATCATTTTTCTTTTGATCTAGAGATAGAAGATTTGATTTCACGCAGGTGTAGATCGGCTCCAATTTCTTACCATCCATTATGGGATGGATTGGCACCATATTTTGCAAATAGAATTGGTAGTTGCAAGTTACACAGCTTGCAGTATCTACACACCCAAGACAGTTTATCAGAGATCAGATTTGGCGGTAGTGACTCAGGTACCTATGGCTATTGTCATATCCACAGTGCAATTGGGTGCGAGTGTCAATTAGACAGGGATTTGAGTTTTGATAGAGTCAATGTTTCAGTTGCCTTGAGTTCTGCAGAGTGATTTTTTCTATTAGCATTTACAGTTGGTCTTCAGATGATTTTATCAATGATGTCAATTGTTTGGGTGTTGAGTGCAGTTTCTCAATTGCTGATTTTTGTACTGTTGATGCTGATGATTTCTTCACGGGAGTATGGTGAGGATTGGGATATTACACAAGTTTTCACTTGGGATCCAGGTGGAGGAGAATGGTACTTGTTGCTAAGATTGCTTGGGGACAAGCAATTTCAGGGGGGGCAGACTGTCATGTCCCTTTTTTTGGAGGTAATTTGATTTAATTAATTTAATTAATTAAGTTGTCCAAAATAATGAATATTTTATGAGGATGACTAATTAATTATTCTAATTAAATAAATAAGTGGTATTAAGTTAATTATTTATAAAGTTATCAAATAAACAAATATTAAAAGGTAACTTTATATTTAATTAATTTAATAAAGTGACTTGAATTATAAAATATTTTATAAAGTCACTTAATAAATAAAATAACGTTCTAGAAGTTTCTGGAGAAAGTGGAGAAAAAAGAATAAATAGGCACCTTGGGCTTCATTCTCGATAGACAAATTTGTTGTTGTTGATGTGCATTGTAGAGCCTAGGTTTCTGCAGTAGTCACAATTGGCCATTAAGAATGAAAACTCTCAATTGGTATGCAATTTTGAGGCTGTGAAATATCACTTGAATTATTGCAGCTGGGAGGAAGATACTTTAGTCTTCTATTTGTGCTACATTGAGAAAAAGAAATATTTGAGTACAAAAAGCAGTCCCAAAAAAGTAATCCAAAAAAGCAGTCCAAAAAAGCAGTCTGAAAAAAGCAGTCTGAAAAAAGAAGATTTGAAAAAGAAAAGAAAATTATTACAACCATCTATAATCAGGTTCCTTTGGATATTCCATGCATTTTTTCTTATCATTTAGATGCCTATTAGAAGGTATGGCTGTAGGTGAAAATTTGTAACAAATTTAAGCATTATTCTTGCAGATGTAAGCCAAGAGTCTGGGCCATTTCATACTAGCATTGTAGTTGACATTTTATGTGCAATAAAGGGGACATAAGTTGCATGTATTATATAGTTGTAATTGAATATGTATTTATCATTCATGATCAGCTTATTAGTTTACATGCCAATTTTTTGACAAAATGTCAATTGGCTGTAGATTCTCTTTTTGGAGTAAATAATGTTATAATTTTGCATACCAAGTGTTTGTGTTAATACCACTGTAGTGCCTACCCTCATTCACATTTTTTTTGGACATTGTTATGATCATCAGACTATGATAGACTAGTTTTATGTTGATGGATTAGTGGTATTGTTTTGATACTATTAGACATTATGTTATGGATTCAGTGGTTATATGATGAGATCATTTAGATTTTACATTTTATGCATACATGATGATCATTATATACTATTTTCAGTTATTATTGATGATTAGATGAATGGTTTATTATCTTATGTGTTTTATTATGGATACTAACCCCATAGTTGCATGTGTATGGTGTGTGTGTTTTCTTATTGTATGGCATTTCTGATGTGGTTAAGGAAGGGAGTCGTAGTCACCTCCTTAGTCGGGATCTACACGATGCACCACTTCCTGTCATTGTCTATTTAGCTTAGCATTATATATATATAGTATGTACATGCATGATTTTTCTATAGGTTGTAGGTACCGGGTATCGACTTCCCTGAATTGCCAGGATGAGCATACCCTATTATACTATCTCAAGGATAAGAGGAGGGAGATAAATTCTCAAGTCCAAATCCCAAACCTTTAAACCAATTGTCCTAGTGAGGTAGGAAAAGTATCTGGATATTTTACCCACTGAATGTGTCGGATGACATGATTCGTGATTTTTAACCCTTCTGACTGATTTTGAGTGATTTGCTCTATGATGGGTTTTTATATTTTATCTGGGAGGTCTATGGTGAATTTTCTATTAATTAAGTCTTAATAAATGGATTAAATTATTTGAAAAAATTAATATAAAATATCATGTTATTTGATATTTTGATTGTAATTAATTAAATGTGAATTATTGAGGAAAATGAATTAAATAAAAGAAAATTGGAAATTAAAATTAATAATAATAATAAAATAATAATAAAGTAATAAATAAATAATAATAATAAAAGTTATAAAGTTAAAATGAAAGTTATAAATATTTAAATAAAAATTATATAAAAAGTGAATTGGAGTTATCAGCTTGCATGGGAATTAATGCACTTCTCTATTTCTCAAGTGTCAACAACGCGGGGGTTAGTGCATCAATTAAGCACATGGTGTCTACAACCCTAAGGCTCATCTTGAAGGTTGGAAAATACCCATGCTTAGTTGGTGACACCTTCTAGCTATTTCTAGAAGCACTTTAGATGTTTTTTGAAAGCTCTTTATATTCAGACATTCATAGAAGCATAGATATAGCATTGGGAGAGCAATTGGAGCATTGGAGGACTCGAGAATCTTGAAGAAGGGAGGAGCTAGCTCTATGGATTTTCTAAGGAAAAGCAACTTAGCATCAGAATCTAGGTAGATTCTTGTGATTTTAGTTATGCTATTTTTGCATCATGCATTCCCTATCTTCTTCGTGTCTTCCATATGTCTTCTGAGAAGTTTCATATTTATATGCATTCTCAATGTGGGTAGATTAATTTAATTGGGGAATTTTATATGCATTCTATAGTGCAAATATCTTATTCTTAATTGTAGATATAATCTTTGTGAAAAAACAGAAAAAAAACATGCGTGGTTATATATTTAGATCTGCATACATATACATAAATATAAATATATATTTATATATATGCATATGTATACATTTATTATGGATCTATTATAAAATTCGAATATATATATATATATATATACATACATATATATAAACTGCTATATATATATATATATATATATATATATATATATATATATATATATATATATACCTATGTATATTTATATATAACGCACCGAATTGTGCAATTGATAAAATCGCAGTGGAAAATTTATTAATTCGCATTGCGATTCATATCACATGAAAAAAAGTTTATATATATCATATGCCGTGGGCATGATTCGTACCCCCCGCCAGCGGAAGGTAGAGACCTACGGTCGTAGGTCTGCGGCGATAGGGGTACTACATACCTGCTGTTGGCGCAATGCCTACAACCGCAGGTACTGCATACCGCAACAAGAGTTGGGAAGGGTTAATTGATGTTAATGTTATGCAAAAAAAATAACATTTACGTTAAAACGTTTATATACAATTGATTCTCATATGGTGTCAATCAAAATTGTTAAATCAATTTTATGAAAATGTATTTACATATGTATGTATATATATATATATATATATATATATATATATATATATATATATATATATATATATGTATGTATGTATGTATATATATATCTATGTATGTATGTATGTATGTATGTATGTATGTATGTATGCATGTAATACGTAAATATGTTATTTAAGTTATTATTTGATCAATGACTTATATTGATGGTTTATTTTCATAAAGGTGACCCTTTAATAATTTTCAACTATTTAATAATTTAAATGTTTTAAATTATTAAATAAGGAATTGATAGTTGGGTGGGGAATTTATCAAACAAATATTATAAATTGGAAAATGGATTTTTAGTTCTAATAAAGGAAAACTTTTATTTATCCAAAAAAATATATGTGTTCCTCCATTCATTCTTTAGACTTGGAAACTTCAACTGAGATCTCTACATTCAAGTTGTAAAATGAAAACATGTGTCTACATTGTGTATTCTTTATGTTATTGTTTTGGGTTTTGGGTTGACTAGTGTTGACCAGTATAGGACGTCCACCAGAGGCTTGGGGGTTATGTGATTGTGGTGACATGATGATGTTTTAATCTCGATATTTATAAACCCAACCATGGTTATGTGATGGAATGATTACTGATTGTTATAGTTGAGATTCTTATGTATGAGACACTTGACTTAACCATTATTTTGGTCATCGATCAGTTATCCTTGGTTATTTTTCTAGTCACCATGATGGGACTATAATGTGGATTTATTTTGATAATGCCATGATGTGACATGTTTGAATCAACCATTTTTGGAGTCTTTGATCAATTTGATTGAGATATATTTTGGTTATTGAGAACCATTGGATACTTTTGATTATCAGTGATGCTTCAGTTGCCAGTAGAGAGCTGTTGTGATCATGATTTTCTATGGATGTTTGCTCATGGAGATTTGATGCTTTTATGCATATTTGATGATTTTATGGATTACCTTTTGTAATTTTGAGATTTATGAGTCCATGAGCATTAGGGTAGGATATCTACATGTAGTGACAGGAAGTGGCTTGCAATGGGGGGCGGGGCCCTAAGAGGCTGCCACGGTAACTCATTGTAAGTTGGATTAATAAGTGATAAAATTCACACCTAATACTAACTGAATGAACCTAAAAAGATAAGTGTTTTGTTCTCACCCATGCCTTGAGTGCTTGTACAGGCTAGGATGGGAGTAGTGAGACACATGATTGCGACCTTGCATTCCGTAGTATGCCTCATCAGTATGAGAGGGTACTAGTGGCTGCATGAAATCAGTATGGACCTGTGGAGTTTAGCTAATTGCCAGGGTAACTTGTACGTGATAATTGCGATGACACTTTCCCACTTGCATAGTAGGTTCCTACATGTCATTGTGTGCCTCTGGGATTAGATGTCAGATTTTGTGTTTGGAACCTTTGAGTTAGTATACTTTTAGGATTCTTGGACTTATAGAAATATGTGCTATGTGATTTTGATAGCCTATTTGGGACTTGAGATTATCTCCTTAGCACAGTGGGAGTGGACCACTTAGGTACCACGCGGTCGGGTGGTAGTGTATTTTCCACTCTTATCATTTTGAGATCTATTGAGACATCGTGGCTGATGCATCCTTCATGATGGTGGATATGTATCCTTTTTCATTGATGATTAGCATATGCTAGATGCTGTTATCTTATGCTTTTATTTGCATGCTAGATTACTTCTACATATGATGTTGTATTTATTAGGAGTGACATTCCTACTATGTAATACCGATGATCTCTTCGATGATTTGGAATGTTACGCACAGAGGGATGGCTAGGATCCACGATGGTCTAATGATGCTATTGACGGTTGGGAGGAACCGTGCACTTAGTTTATTATGTTTGATCTTTATGATGGATGTATATGTTGTCTATGATGTTGTAACGTGCTGTTATCTTTACTTTGGTGTATCATGGATTAGACTAGGATGATGTACCTTATTCTATGTATGTATATTTTTGAGCTTGTCATACCCTGTGACATGTATAGTGGATGAATGAGCATTTGAGATGCAATATATAAAAATTGGACTTATTATTTCAAGAGGATGTTGTACTAGATGGATTCATGTATGTAATTCAACGTTAAGGGATCTTAATGAATGTAATCTGTTATTTATGTTATGTTTAATTTCAGATGGACATTACTATTGCTTCCCTTATTGTGCATAAGTTATATGTGATGTTTACTATCATGAAAAAAAAAATATTTCTAAACTTAGTGAAATTCTAGGTTAATTCTTTGGATCCCTTGGTGGGGCATTACATTTGGTATCAAAGCTCGAGTTTCTACATTGGGAGCTCTGGGTATTTTGGAACAACTAGGACTTTGAACTATTAAGTATAGCTTTCCAAACTTGATTTAGGTGAATTGAAACAGGACTCAAACTGTTACTTGACTATTTTTCATACTTCAACACTTAGTTTCAAAACTAGAAATTTTCCTTAAACCTAGACATAGAACTGAACTTAGTACCTTGTACTATTGTAGGATGGTTTCTGGGACTAGGTCTTCTATTAGAGGTCGTGGTAGAGGCCGTGGTCATGACAAAACTATTAGTGTCCATGAATTTTTCCATGAGGGATCGACTGATGTAGAGAGCAGGGAAGAGTACTCTAGTAGGCAACAGGAAGAGAGCCATAGAGAGGACCAAGCTGAGTCTGAAGAGGTCGGTTTGAGGTAGATGATGTAGACTATTCTAAAATGTCTACCTCTTGTTCAAGAACAATCTAAAGTGCATCAGAAAGAACAAGAGCATAGACCCAGATCTAGAAGTCCTCGGAAGGAACGTTAGAGGTCCATTGTGTCCACTCAGATGAAGGATCTTTCAAGATCCAAGGTTAAGCCTTTTAATGGGCAAGGTTCTAGTTATGTGGCTGAGCAGTGA
Source organism: Cupressus sempervirens (assembly GCA_028749045.1). Classification (NCBI taxonomy): domain Eukaryota; kingdom Viridiplantae; phylum Streptophyta; class Pinopsida; order Cupressales; family Cupressaceae; genus Cupressus; species Cupressus sempervirens. The sequence goes on from CM053791.1 coordinate 517,901,761, forward strand.
CTTATTTCTCTCGATAGGATTTTTTGCCATGCAGGAGTTCGACAGCAATGTTAAGGAAAGGTTTGTGATCACTAATCTAGAGAATTTTTGGGCCACTTGGTGGATGATAGAGGAGAAGAAGTTGGGAATTGATATGAGCAGTGTTACATGGGAATTATTCCTAGAGAGTTTCTATGAATGATTCCTACCAGAGGAATGGAAACAACAAAGGGCTGATGAATTTCATAATCTTAGACAGTACACTTTGTCAGTGACCGAGTATGAGCATAAGTTTTATGAGCTTATGCCTTTTTTAGGATTCAGTGAAAATTCAGCTTAGTTGACTCAACATTTTATTAGGGGTTTGAATAACCGTATTATTGGGGGAGTTAAGGTATTTGAGCCAAAAACCCTCAAGGATGCAGTGCATCGAGCTATCCTTGTTGAGAAAAGTGTCAACCTTGGTCAAGGTGGTTTTGTAGGAGTGCCAGCGGCATCAGGATCTAAAAGCAACTACAATTCAAGTGGTAACAAGAATTTTTCTTTCTCTAAGGGGAAACAGTATCAGCAACAGTCTCAGCAGACATAGCAACAGAAGGGCTCAAATTCTCAAGCTCGAGGCGGTGGCAAAGGGTCTAACACCAAGAACAACCACAATGCTCAACGCAATAAACAGAATCAGTCCAATCAGCCAGCTCAGAGTAACTAGTCTTTTGTGAGCAGGAACAGTCGTCAGCAATCAAATGTACCACCTATGGGAAGAGGTTCTGGCAAAAATACAAAATTCTTTTCATGTGGTCAGATTGGACATTATGCAGCTCAGTGTCCTCAATGAGCACCTCAGTTTTTAGGACCTAGACTTACTATTTCAGAGCTTACAGTTGGTGATGCAGGTAGAGCTCATAGAGTTTTTGTAGCAGTTGATCAGCATCAGGCAGATCATCAAGGAATAGTGGTTAAGACCACAGGTGCTATTAGAGGTATATCTCTTTCAGTATTGTTTGACTCAGGAGCTACCGATTCATTTATTTCACCATCTATAGTTTCTAAGTGTAAGCTAGATGTGGTGAAGCAAGATTGTGGTTGGCAAGTGGAACTAGCCTCAGGCATTAGTGTCTCCATAGATTCTGTAGTTCATAAGTGTGGGCTTAGTTTAGGAAGCTTTGATATGGCAGTGGATCTTCAAGTCATACCCCTTGGTTCCTATGATGTGGTTTTAGGCATGGACTGGCTTGGATCTCATAGAGCTAGTATAGATTGCAGGAAGAAGATTATTATGTGCCAAGATGACCAAGGGAATGATGTGCACATAGTTGGGATACCGAGGCCTATATCTCTACGGATGATTTCTGCTATGCAATTGAAGCAAATTTTTCATAAGGGATGTCAGATATTTGTTGTTATGGTAAATGATCTTGATGAGGTAGATTCCATGAGGAAGACTTTGGATCACCTGATTTTGTAGGAGTACACAGATATTTTTCCAAGTGAGATTCTAGGCATGCCTCCAAAGAGAGACATTGACTTTAGTATTGATATGATTCCTGGAGCAGAGCCTATTTCTAAAGCTCCTTATTAAATGACTACTCAGGAATTGGGTGAGCTACATCTTTAGCTAGAAGAACTTCTGGCCAAAGGGAGCATTCGACCTAGTGTATCACCATGGGGAGCTCTAGTGCTCTTTGTGAAGAAGAAAGATGGTTCTTTGCGCCTTTGTATTGACTATAGACAGTTGAATAAGGTGACTATTAAGAACAGGTATCCTTTACCTAGGATTGATGACTTATTTGATCAGATCAAGGGAGCTATAGTATTCTCCAAGATTGACCTTAAGTCAGGATACCACCAGCTTCGCATTAAGAAAACAGATATTCACAAGACTACTTTTCAAACTTGTTATGGGCATTATGAGTTCACAGTGGTAGCTTTTGGATTGACTAATGCTCCATCAATTTTCATGAGTTTGATGAATAGTGTGTTCCGATCTTATTTGGACAGGTTTGTACTCATGTTTCTTGATGACATATTGATATATTCTAAGATTCAAAAGGAGCATGAGGAACACCTATGGTTGGTATTGTAGTGCTTAAGGGACAATCAGCTTTATACTAATGCAGCTAAATGTGAATTCTTCAAAATGGAGATTCATTATTTAGGGCATGTTATTTCAAGTGATGGTATTTCAGTGGATCCTGCAAAGATTTAGCCGATAACAGATTGGCCGACACTAACTAATGTGTCAGAGATTCGTAGTTTCATGGGTTTAGCTAGTTATTATCGTAGATTTGTCCAGAACTTCTCTAGGATAGCACATCCAATCACTTCTCTTCAAAGGAAAGGAAAGAAGTTCGTATGGACAGAGAAATGTGAGGAAGCTTTCCAGAAGCTCAAGGAGCTTTGGAATAGTGCACTGATTCTAGCTGTACCTGATCTAGAAGGTGATTTCATGGTATGTATAGAAGCTTATCTTGAAGGGATTGGGGCAGTATTGATGCAGAATGGACAGGTGATTGCGTATGAATCACACAAGCTCAAGGATCATGAGTTAAATTATCCTACACATGATCTTGAGTTAGAAGTAGTAGTTCATGCTTTGACAAGGTGGAGACATTTCTTGTTGGGGCACAGATTTGAGCTACATAGTGATCATCGTAGTCTTCAGTACATTTTTACTTAGCCTAATTTGAATGCTCACCAGAGGCAATGGATGGAGTTTCTATGTGAGTATGATTTTGAGGTTAAGTACATTCAGGGTAAGGAGAATGTGGTGGCGGATTCTTTGAGTTGCAAGAGACATGTGTTATCATCGACGACTCTTACTATGGATTTGAGGAGTCAGATTCTTCAGGAACTTCCTACAGATTCCTGGTATCAGGAAGTGTGCAAAGAGATTGATTTAGGAAGATCTTTGGAAGGTAAGTTTGTAGGTTATGTTCGAGAGTCCAATGGTCTTTTGAGACATTTGGGGAGGATTTATGTGCCATTTTTGAATGAGCTTCACACCTTGATACTAGAAGAAGCCCATCATACACCTTACTCAGCACATCCATGTGTCAAGAAGATGCATGCTGATTTGAGACGTTTGTTCTTTTGGTCTGGGATGAAGCGAGATATTGCTGATTTTGTAGTTAGGTGCCTTGAGTGCCAGAGAGTTAAGGTAGAACATCAGCACCTGGCTGGACTTTTGCAGCCTAATATCATTCCTTCTTGGAAGTGGGATATCGTCTCCATGGATTTCATTGTGGGATTACCTATGACAGTTCGACGTCATGATGCTGTCATGGTCACCGTTGATCGGTTGACTAAGGTGGCACATTTTTCACTGATTAGGTCTTCCTACACAACAGCTTCTGTTGCTAATGTCTTTATGCTTGATATTGTGAGATTACATGGTATTCCTAGAAAGATCATTTCTGAAAAGGATCCTGTATTCACATCTGCATTCTGGGCATCGCTGCAGCATGAGCTTGGAGCGCCATTAAACTTTAGTTTGGCATATCATCCAGAGACTGATGGTCAGACAGAGAGGGTGAATCAAGTTTTGGAGGATATGTTACGGATGTATGTGATGGATAGGCAGACACATTGGGAGGATTATCTCTACCTAGTGGAGTTTGCTTACAACAACGGATATCATAGTTCTATTGGTATGGCACCATTTTAGGCATTATATGGGCGTCCTTGTCATACACCATTGAGTTGAGATAGTCTTGAGGATCGCATCCTGTTGGGTCCTGAGATGCTTCATGATATGGAGCAACAGGTAGTGCGTATATGTGAGCACTTGACTACAGCACAGGATAGGCAAAAGAAGTATGCCGATGCTCATAGGATTGATAAGCAGTTTGCTGTGGGTGATAAGTTTTTCTTGAGAGTGCGATCGTGAAAGAGTCCGATCTATTATGGAAAGGGTTCTAAGCTAGCACCTTGCTTTGTGGGAACATTCGAGATTCTAGAGAGGATTGGCCTAGTTGCTTACCATCTTGCTCTACCGCCCAACCTAGCTCACATTCATGATATTTTCCATGTTTCAGTGCTTCGGCAGTATATTCCTGATATTGTACATGTTCTTGATTATAATAAATTGTAGGTAGAGAATGGGCAGCTGGCTTTGGAGCCGGTTCGTATTTTGGAGCAGCGGGAGTTGACCCTCAAGGGTTGAACCATCAAGCAGGTAAGGGCCCAATGGGACCCTACTGATGAGTCTTCAGCTACATGGGAGGATGCAGCTAGATTGAGGGAGTTATATCCCTACTTTTTTGTAGGCTTCTAGGAGTAAGTCTAACCCAAGGGGGGGTGGATGTAGTGCCTACCCTCATTCACATCTTTTCTAGACATTGTTATTATCATCAGACTATGATAGACTAGTTTTATGTTGATGGATTAGTGGTATTGTTTTGACACTACCAGACATTATGTTATGGATTCAGTGGTTATATGATGAGATCATTTAGATTTTACATTTCATGCATACATGATGATCATTATACTATTTTCAGTTATTATTGATGATTAGATGGATGGTTTATTATCTTATGTGTTTTATTATGGATACTTACCCTATACTTGCATGTGTATGGTGTGCTATGGCATTTCTGATGTGGTTAAGGAAGGGAGTCATAGTCACCTGCTTAGTCAGGATCTACACGATGCACCACTTCTTGCCATTGTCTATTTAGCTTAACATTATATATATATATATATATATATATATATATATATATATATATATATATATATATATATATATATATATATATATATATATATATATATATATATATATATATATATATATATATATATATATATATGCATGGTTGTTCTGCAGGTTGCAGGTACTGGGTATCGACTTCCTTGAATTGCCAGGATGAGCGTACCCTATTATACTATCTCAATGATAAGAGGAGGGAGATAAATTCTCAAGTCCAAATCCCAAACCTTTAAACACTTTGTCCTAGTGAGGTAGGAGAAGTATCTAGATATTTTACCCACCAAATGTGTCGGATGACATGATTCGTGATTTTTAACCCTTCTGACTGATTTTCTCTCTGATAGGTTTTCATATTTTATCTTGGAGGTCTATGGTGAATTTTTTATTAATTAAGTCTTAATAAATGGATTAAATTATTTGAGAAAATTAATATAAAATATCGTGTTATTTGATTTTTTGATTGTAATTAATTAAATGTGAATTATTGAGAAAAATGAATTAAATAAAAGAAAATTAGAAATTAAAATTAATAATAATAATAAAATAATAATAAAGTAATAAATAAATAATAATAATAAAAGTTATAAAGTTAAAATGAAAGTTATAAATATTTAAATAAAAATTATATAAAAAGTGAATTGGAGTTATCAGCTTGCATGAGAATTAACACACTTCTCTATTTCTCAAGTGTCAACAACATAGGGGTTAGTGCATCAATTAAGCACATGGTGTCTACAATCCTAAGGCTCATCTTGAAGGTTGGAAAAGACCCTTGCTTAGTTGGTGACACCTTCCAGCTCTTTCTAGAAGCACTCTAGATGTTTCCTGAAAGCTCTTTATATTCAGACATTCATAGAAGCTTAGACATAGCATTGGGAGAGCAATTGGAGCATTGGAGGACTCGAGAATCTTGAAGAAGGGAGGACCTTGCTCTACGGATTTTTAGAAGAAAAGCGACTTAGCATCAGAATCCAGGTAGATTCTTGTGATTTTACTTATGCTATTTTTGCATCATGCATTCCCTGTCTTCTTCGCATCTTCCATATGTCTTTTGAGAAGTTTCATATTTATATGCATTCTCAATGTGGGTAGATTAATTTAATTGGAGAATTTTATATGCATTCTATAATGCAAATATCTTATTCTTAATTGTAGATATAATCTTTGTGGAAAAATAGAAAAAAAACATACATGGTTATATATTCAGATCTGCATACATATACATATACATAAATATATATTTATATATATGCATATGTATACATTTATTATGGATCTATTATAAAATTTGAATATACACACACATATATATATATATACATATATATATATATACATATATATATATATGTATATATATATATATACATACATATATACATACATACATACATACATACATATATATATACTTATATATATATATATATATATATATATATATATATATATATATATATATATATATATATATATATATATATATACTTATGTATATTTATATATAACGCACCGAATTGTGCGATTGATAAAATCGCAGTGAAAAATTTATTAATTTGCATTGTGATTCATATTGCATGAAAAAAAGTTTATATATATCATATGCCGTGGGCACGATTCGTACCCCGCGCCAGCAGAAGGCAGAGACCTACCGTCGCAGGTCTACGGCAATTGGGGTACTACGTACCTGTTGTCAGCACAGTGCATATGACCGCAGGTACTGCGTACCACAACAAGAGTTGGGGGGGTTAATTGATGTTAATGTTATGCAAAAAAAATAACGTTTATGTTAAAACATTTATATACAATTGATTCTCATATGGTGTCAATCGAAATTGTTAAATCGATTTTATGGAAACGTATTTACATATGTATATATATATATATATATATATATATATATATATATATATATATATATATATATATATATATATATTTGTGTGTGTGTGTGTGTGTCTATGTATATGTATATATGTAATATGTAAATATGTTATTTAAGTTATTATTTGATCAATGACTTATATTGATGGTTTATTTTCATAAAGGTGACTCTTTAATAATTTTCAACTATTTAATAGTTTGAATGTTTTAAATTATTAAATAAGGAATTGATAGTTGGGTGGGGAATGTATCAAACAAATATTATAAATTGGAAAATGGATTTTTAGTTCTAATAAAGGAAAACTTTTATTTATCCAAAACAATATATGTGTTCCTGCATTCATTCTTCAGACTTGGAAACTTAAACTGGGATCTCTACATTCAAGTTGTAAAACCAAAACATGTGTCTACATTGTGTATTCTTTATGTTATTGTTTTGGGTTTTGGGTTGACTAGTGTTGACTAGTATAGGACATCTACCAGAGGCTTGGGGGTTATGTGATTGTGGTGACATGATGATGTTTTAATCTTGACCTTTATAAACCCATCCATGGTTAAGTGATGAAATGATTACTAATTGTTATAGTTGAGATTCTTATGTATGAGACACTTGACTTAACCATTATTTTGGTCATCGATCAGTTATCCTTGGTTATTTTTCTAGTTGCCATGATGGGACTATAATATGGATTTATTTTGATGATATCATGATGTGACATGTTTGACTCAACCATTTTTGGAGTCTTCGATCAATTTGATTGAGATATAATTTGGTTATTGAGAACCATTGGATACTTTTGATTATCAATGATGCTTCAGTTGCCAATAAAGAGCTGTTGTGATCACGATTTTCTATGGATGTTTGCTCATGGAGATTTGATTCTTTTATGCATATTTGATGATTTTATGGATTATCTTTTGTAATTTTGAGATTTATGAGTCCATGAGCATTAGGGTAGGATATCTGCATGTAGTGACGGGAAGTGGCTTGCAATGGGGGTTGGGGCCCTAAGAGGCTGCAGGATAACTCATTGTAAGTTGGATTAATAAGTGATAATATTCACACCTAATACTAACTGAATGAACCTAAAAAGATAAGTGCTTTTTTCTCGCCCATTCCTTGAGTGCTGGTATAGGCTAGGATGGGAGTAGTGAGACACATGGTTGCGACCTTGCATTCCGTAGTATGCCTCGTCAGTATGAGAGGGTACTAGTGGCCGCATGAAATCAGTATGGACCCATGGAGTTTAGCTAACTGCCAGGGTAACTTGTATGTGATAATTGCAATGACACTTTCTTGCTTGCATAGTAGGTTCCTACATGTCATTGTGTGCCTCTGGGATTAGATGTTAGATTTTGTGTTTGGAACCTTTGAGTTAGTATACTTTTAGGATTCCTGGACTTATAGAGATATGTGCTATGTGATTTTGATAGCCTGTTTGGGACTTGAGATTATCTCCTTAGCACGGTGGGAGTGGACCACTAAGGTACCACACGGTCGGGTGGTAGTGTATTTTCCACTCTTATCATCTTGAGATCTATTGAGACATCGTGGCTGATGCATCCTTCATGATGGTGGATATGTATCCTTTTTCATTGATGATTAGCATATGCTAGATGATGTTATCTTATGCTTTTATTTTCATGTTAGATTACTTCTACATATGATGTTGTATTTATTAGGAGTGAAATTCCTACTATGTAATACTGATGATCTCTTCGATGATTTGGAATGTTACGCACAGAGGAATGGCTAGGATCCACGATGGTCTAATGATGCTATTGATGGTTGGGAGGAACTGCGCACTTAGTTTATTATGTTTGATCTTTATGATGGATGTATATGTTCTCTATGATGTTGTAACATGTGATTATCTTTAAGTTGATGTATCATGGATTAGAATAGGATGATGTACCTTATTCCATGTATGTATATTTTTGAGCTTGTCATACCCTGTGACATGTACAGTGGATGAATGAGCATTTGAGATATAATGTATAAACATTGGACTTATCATTTCATGAGGATGTTGTACTAGATGGATTCATGTATGTAATTCAACGTTAAGGGCTCTTAAAGAATGTAATCTTATATTTATGCTATGTTTAATTTTAGATGGACATTACTATTGCTTCCATTATTGTGCATAAGTTATATGTGATGTTTACTATCATGAAAAAAAAAATTGTTTCTAAACTTAGTGAAATTCTAGGTTAATTCTTTGGATCCCTTGGCTGGGCATTACAACCACTTGGCTATAAGTGCATTAATGCCATCATAGATTGCATCCAAAGTGTTTGTCATAATTACTATTTGTTGTAGCAACATATTGCAAGTAGTTTTTAGTTATATATATGCATTGTATATTGTCAAAATAAGTTTTACATTCATGTTAGGTCATTGTGTAGTCAATTTTGAGTCTTCTTGCAAAAGATTCTCATTGATGCAAATTGAAGAAGAGTCGTTAGAGAAAACTGAAATACTATATCAGTCATATGACCCTTGCATGTGAGCTATTTGATGCAATTTCTTGGGTCGTTATCAGCATTTTGAGATCAAATTTGAGCAGGGTCATTATATAATAATTATGGTAGAACTTATTTATTCAATGTCTATTATTTTTATAATAGATTACCAATAGTAATAGTATGGTTGATGATGTCTACTTATGATTGGATATAGTTAATTTCCTAATTCTTAAATTAACAAGTTTTATGATGCCACATCTATGCAGCAATAAATCATGACTAGATGCATAGCATAATTATCTCTTAATTTTGGGTACTTTGGAAAGCATCCTATATAGTTGTAATAATTGACAAATTGCTATAAAAATTGAGGGCTACAAAAAATTTCTAACATAATTTTGAGAAGTGTAGATTGACAAGTTCAAATAGATCAATTCTATGATAACTTTAAGAAACCCCTCTTGAAAAAATGTGTAAAATGCTGGCGAATCCAACATTTTGTGGGTAGGAATATTTTAATGTCAAGGGCAATTTTTTTGTTCCATATTGGCAAATAAAATATTATATGTTGTTGATTTTTTTCTTACCCTAGCAAAAATCATTTTAAATGTGGTGAATTAATATTTTTTTTGCTGATGAATAAATAAATGATGGCTATTTTTTCCCTTGCTAGAAATGAATTAATAATTTCAGATGAAAATTACTTGTTTTATAGGAAAATGAATACTAATGGTCTTGGCTAATCTTCAGTGGTAAACTAAAAATTTGTTTAATCTGAAAGTAAAATTTGCACATATATTGGCTAGTGACTGTAACGACTACTAAGTAGTCACTTCAAGTTTCAAATTGTGTATTGTCTTAGGTTTATTATTATTATTATTATTAATGTCATAACATCATTATGTCAATGTCACTATTACCAAGTCAGCTACCATCACTTTTGTATTGTTAATAGTAAATACAATAGTTTTATTGACCATTGATTAATTAAAGATCAATGATAGAAGATGCATCTTGGGGCCACACGCTTGAAAAGACCTGGAATGGTATTAAATTCTCTAGAATGGAGACACATCGAAAGGTTTGCATGGAAATCATTACTCAATGTTAGGCACTATTGACTATCTAACATTAATGCCAATACATTTTTGGCATTTCACACACTTAAAAATAGATAGGAATATGAAAAAATAAGATATGAAAGATTGCAAACACCGAAGAATTAAATGCTAGATGCCCTTGCCATGATTTGCAAGCTAGATGCTAGAAGTCCTTTTATCCTCCATGCTATATTCATGGTACTTAACCATGAATTCTTAAAAAATAATAAGAGGTACCATGTGTCCATGGATATTACGTCCCACTTCCTCGTGTCTCTTCTCGACCTTGGAGGCAATCAAATAGACATGTTGATGCTTTTGTGTAACATTTCTATGTAAACATTTTTGGAAGATGATGTTAAAATTTTTGTATTGGCCAAGTAGCAACTGGGGCCAGGCATTGGCATCCCTTTTGCAGATATAGCAGACAAGTGCTAGGAGGAAGGCATTTGGTGCATTATACATAAGCATCCTTTCTTGCTTAGCATGAACGAATGAAAATTGACTCACCATCAAAAGTGGGTGCAGCTCAGAAGGGATTTTCTATAGAAGTGGTTATTGTTGGACGACATTAACGAGACTAACTTCACATCCTGGACAAGTTCAAAGACACCATCTTCTACAATAGATTCCTCACGGACGGACTTAAAGACCTTTCTGATTAAAGGCTTCAATCCCTTAGCCCCTTAGCTCGCTAATGCTTCCAACCTCCTGGTTCCCTGGTTCCCTAGTTCTTGTTCCCTATTTCTTGAATATTGTTTCCTTACCCATTACCCTTAGGGGAAATTTTTTTTTTAAAGATATCTATATTTTTCTTTGGATTGGGCCTTGCCCCTTTTTTTAAATTATGAAATAGTAAAACTAGGCTGATTAATCAGCTATTTTGAATATCTATGCTATGAATTAGTATTATGTACATTGTATAGTCTAAAATATTATCAATGAAAACAATAGTTTTTGGCTTCTCAAATCATTGTTCTTGTTAGTCTATGACTTTTTAAATTTGTTTTTGACATCTTGATTCTCAATGCACTGTTGAAATGTTACAGTTAGTCTGCGACTTTGTTAAAAATAGTTAACTGTTAATAATTAACTATTTTTCTTTAATCTGATTGCTTAAAACAAATGGAGCTTCAAGGAAAACAAAAGATTAATAGATTATAACCTTAACAAAGTCAAATATAATTTTGACAATTTATGTGTCAAATTTTAATTCCATACCTATCTTGTCACCTATTCCTAACTTTTTTTTTTTTTTTTCATTATGAAATCTTTTAAATGATGAAGAATAGTTTATAAACAATTATCACAATTTTCAATATATGTTAATAATATATAGAAATTTTAGCTATATTATATTTTAATTTTGAAACTAAATAATAAATATGAATAAAAATATAGCATTTGCAATTATATTTTTTAATTGTAATTATTTTATTTACATTAAACTATTATCATTATTAATTCATATCTTGCAACAATTTTATTTTATAAAATTTAATATATCTTCATTGAATTTTTCATATCATCTTTACAATAAAAAGCTTATGATGAAAAGAAAATCTTTTATTTATATAGTAAAACTATTATAATTATTATTATAAATTATATTATATATAATATTTTATATAAATAATTAAATTAACATCATGATTTTGGCATGGTCATTGTTCAAGCTTAAAAGTAAAATAATAATAATTAATAACAATTTCTTTTATTTTTCTCTATATTAATTAATATGCTATGTAAATTCTTTTCAATGACAACAGTTCAATTTTAGGCCAAATTTTAAAACATTGAAGATAAAGTCTATTTTTACCTGAAACTAGGACACATGTACTTGAAGATTCTACCCGAAACACCAACCATTGCATAAAAGAAGGATCAATGGCTTGAGATGAATTTTGGGCTGATTTGGGGAATGCTTTCCCATGTGCCCCTGGATTCATCTGAAATAGTGACACGTGTCTGGTCATTGCCATTTGGAAGACTTTGTTAATATTATTAATAATTATGTTTATAAACAATTATCACAATTATCAATATATGTTAATAATTGATAGATAATTAAACTATATTACATTTTTATTTTGAAACTAGATAATAAATAAGAATAAAAATATAATATTTGTAATAATATTTTTAAATTATATTTTTTTATTTAAATTAAACTATTGTTATTATAATTTATTAATAATCATTAGTACTTGTCGGTAGGTACTAGGCTTAGGGCTAAGAGCTAAATATTTCATTTTCAATGTGATTCATTATAGTTAGTATTTTTATTTTTTTTAATGTAAGTTCATTGGTTTATATTTCATATTCTAATAATGTATTTTTTATAAATTATAATATTTTTTTTGTCATTCAATTAAAAATAATATTACTTATATTATATAATCATTTAAAATTTATTATTATTATAAAACTATTATTATTATTATTTATAAAAAAAAATTATCGGTAAGAGGCCAAAGCCAAGATTAATTATTATTTTATCAAGCACGAGTAGATTCAAACCCAAGACCTCTTCTATAAGAGGCTCACAATTTACCATTGTGTTGTAGGCTCTTGCCTACTTTTTTAAATTTATAATTATTTAGTATATAATAGAACATATAATATAGCCAAGAGCCTACAACACAATGGTAAATTGTGAGCCTCTTATCGAAGAGGTCTTGGGTTCAAATCTATCCATGCTTAATAAAATAATAATACATAATAATTAATCTTGGCTTCGACCTCTTATCAATCAAAAAAAAAAAAAAAAAACATATAATACAATTATTTATAATATAATATAAGATAAGATAATTATAACCATATGATATATACGTAATAGAACATATATATCGATGATTATATAATATATTTATGAATAAAATTTAAATTTAAATTAACATCATTACACAAAAATATAATTATATTACATTTTTATTAATTAAAATATTTTATATATTATAACTAATTTATCAAATTTAAATTAGATTTATATAAAAACTAAAGGCACATACTAGTGGCACTTGTTTCATATCTTGCACCAATTTTATTTTATAAAATTTAATATATCTTTATTGATTTTTTATTAAAACGATTATGATAGAAAAGGAAATAATTTCTATAATAGAAAAGAAAATCCTCTATTTATATTATATTATAACTATTATAATAACATTATAAATTATAGCTTAGCTAATAAAAGTACTGATGGAAAAAACTTATATAACCAAAACATAATAGGATAAATTCCTATTAGTTATTTATTCTATTGCCCAACTCATTCTCATTTTGAAATCATAAATATCATTAAATTAGGCCTTGTACCATATTATGAAGTATATCTCTCTTCATAAATGAAAATCCACATAATTATGATTTGAAGTGACATTTCCAGACCCATTAGGGCATCCTTGTCATCATTTTTATTCGAGTTTTTTCCTTCTAAAATCTATAACTAGTGGTTTTATCTTGGAAGCATTTATTCTCATTCTATCCCTTGAATGTTACTCTACCTCTCCATGGATACAAATATTTGCCTACATCATGCCTTCAAAAACTACACTATGGCCTTCTACAACCCTATAAAACAAGAATGGAATAGGTTATTTTGGCCAATAGATGATATGAGTTGGATTGCAGTTAGCAGAGTGCTGAGGCAGTTTTTTATTATAAGTATTCTTGGAGGAATAATAGTGATATTATAGGGCTTTGGGTAGGCTTCCTTGCTAGGGCAATGGTGGAGAAATAGGACATTGTTAAGCTGAGCTACAACATTTTTGACCCCTATTGGTTGCTAGGGCTAGAGATAGTGGTAGCTAACATCGATGAGAGGCTACGGATCCCCCTTCCAGAAGCATACATGGAATATGAATTGGATAGTCCATAGCTAGCTAGAAGCCCTAGGAGACCGTGTCTAGTAATCAAGGACAACATTTAATTCTTCAAAGAGTGGCTAAGGATGGAAGCAAGCATTAACTTCCTGCTAAGATGGACAAGTATAATTGAGGATCCTAGTAGAGACTAGCTCCTGAATTATTTGAGGACCTTTTATGCATACATTCACCCAGATGTAGATCTCTCTAATTTGGACAATTTGGCATTCTACATTCCAAATTATGATAAATCAAGTAGAGGTAGGATGGCCTAAGAGTTTCCTCTAAGTTCAAAGACCATAAATCTGCATGAGGCATCAAAGATTATCATGGTTTTTAAGAAATAGTATTGACATACTTAGTTGTAATTCTAGGTCATTTTGGTACTACTATTTTGACCGTGTTAAATATAGGGCATAGTACTTACATATAAGTATCAGTTATTTACTTCTCACTAACTAGTTTCTAGTTATAGTTTCTTATTTGACAAGTTGTAGTAAGGTTGCATTTTATAAGCAGTCCTCTCATCTGCCAAAAACTATCATGTATACATTTTTGATATGTTAATATCATAATCAATATATATATAAATAGTGACTTGTTACATATCTTCCTACTTCATAATCTAACTTATGGTCTTTTTAATTCTAGAAGACTGGCATATGGATATCATCTCAACTTTTTAGTTTGGGTTTTTCTTTTAATTGCATGTGTGTCACTTTCCAAATTGTCTTTTTGCCATGTACAATTTTTGACATCTTTCATTCATTTATTTGTATTGACTTTGCAGAGTGGAAAGCACTTATAATTATGAATTATATTTTTTATATATAAATAATATTTTATATAAATAATTAAACTAAGCCAAAATTGGGACACGTGTACTACAAGATTCTACCCAAAAATTGAAATCTTGACCATTGACTAAAAGAAAGATCGACAGCCTAAGATGAATTTTGTGCCAATTTGAGGAATGCTTTCCCAAGTATCTAGATTCATCTAGAATTCTAACACTTGTCCTTGACAAGTGTCATGATTGACATGTGTCACAATTCCAAATGACTCTTGACAATAGTGACATCACTCCACAAATTCACTCAAAAATCATATCGAATCATCGATAATTAAGTTTTATTTTTATTAATTAATTTATTTAAAATGAACAAATTAATTCAAATTTATATCAATGTTATAAATTTTTACTTTTTATTATTATTGTTATGCACAAATTACTAAATTTTTAAGTCTTGATTCTTTATGTCATTTACATGTACAAATTGTACATACTATTATTAAAGTACCTGAAACCATTTATTACTTAATACTTTCTTTTTAAATATTTATCCTTTATATTTTTAGAGTATGAAGTGTAAAGTTCAACAAGTCAAGTCTGATACAATAGGGTTTTAAAATTTCAAATTTTTAAAGATTGGTAGAATTCCATTTTATGTTCTAAAGACTAAAAGTGTGAAACTTGAGTATCAGACGATAACACCAATTATATAATCTCAATTTTAGGTATTTAATTTTAAAAGAAACATTTTTCATTGCAATTTGCAGCAATAGAAATCTTGATTTTAACTGTCTTGGATTTGCACTTTACTAAAATTATAATTATTTTAAATAGGGCGTGAAGAAGAATTTTGTCTAATAACTAGTAGCAGACATAGGCAAAAATAAGTCAGAAACCTCCCGTATGAGTGCAAGCATAAAGGAAAAGAAACACATTATAGAACTCAGGCAAGTAATACAAACTGCAGGTTTCACCAATGAATGTCATGATATTTTTTATCTTATTATCCATGAAGATTTTGGAATCATGGGAATCATAAATTTATTGTTTAATAAGTGGAAAGATCCACTGAAGAGGAGAAATTAGTACAAATATAACAACAATATTCGTGCACATAGAAATAAACTGGCTGCTCTAGTTACTGGATTAGCAAACCTCATTGTACCTGAAATATTCCCTTTCTTTGAAATTGTAATGCTATGCACTCAAAATTATGATGAAAATAGAAAGGCAATTGTAAACCAAAACACTTAGGAGGAAATTTTATCCATAATTGAGAGTGAATTTTTCACTCTGTTAGACCTAGGACTAGGGTTTAAACTAGAGAGCTTTAATGAGTGCATTGAGTTGGATAAATTAGTATAGGCTTATGACAAACTGGAAAGAGTTTTTCAAGATTCATTTATTAAGGTTTTAATAAACTCAGAGTCCTCTACTAGTTTTACACTAGACATAGACCATAAGCCTCCCTATCAGTATGATATTTTTGTGCCATGGGTTTAGAATACTATTTCTTTGTTATCATTTTTTCTAGGATTAGATAGTAACAATGAAGTGGAGGTCAATTTTCTTGAAATGATTTATAATATCCATTGTTGAGGTTAGTCAGTTGAGAAGGTAGATGTAAGATATAATTTTGTTCAAGACATTGTTGAATCTATGCAACAACAATTACCAATGATTATATAAATTACAACTACAGGGAAGATGAAGATATTTAGGTTCACAAGTTACTTGTGCTACCTTCTTTTAGCAAAGCATCACCCAATATCTAAGACAGAGAACAACAAGCTTGATATTGAGGTCTATAAGTTTAATGAGAAAACCCAAAAGAAATCAGAGACTCAAAGTCCAAGATATGAGTGGACACATAAGATGAGGATGACTGCTACAAATGAAAACTACAACCATTTTGTAGACTTCCTTTTGGCACCTATTTACAAAAAAATCATAGGCACTTTGATGCCTAGATTGCTTGTGTCTTATAAATATTGCATTCAACTAGTAATTTAGATTTAATTGCTTAACTAGTTCTTCATGGAAGAGTACACTATCTTAAGGTTTTACGGTTCAGTGGTTGAACCCTGCAAACTTCCAATGCATGTTACAAAAATAGTTTTTGCAGTGGAATATGTATTGCAGATGGAGAGCATAGATGAAATTTTCAGTGGAGAACAAAATAAAATGATATTTCCTTCCTTGCCTTTCAAAATTGGAGGTCTCACATTTGAGAAAAAGGCTTTCAAAGTGGCAAATGAATTGATAACTTTTTTTGGCTTGGATTTTGTCAGTCACTAGAATTAAGATCCACTGAACATAATAAAAATGAGACTTATTGCCAATGGGTACTCTGCAAGAAAATATCAACATTAAGAGATGTCATTGATAGAAAAGTTAAAAAACAAGGATTCATGGGATGAGGTTAAGAAAGAGATGGAGAAACATGCAATAGAGAACAATATTTCAATGCAAGAATTGTCATCCCAAATTACGACATTCCACAAATTAGAGCCTCTGACATTCTTAAATTTCTACAAGAGAGCATTTGAACCTTCTAAGAGGTCTATGCTGAAAACAATTAAAGAGGCATACACATCTACTTTGTACCATCAAACCAAGATGATTGATTTTTGGAAAATGAGGCAAAATTTGGGTGAACCAAGGAAATCAGCTGGTTTTGATGAAATTGAGGAGGATGAACTTTTCAACAATTATTGGAATAAAGAGCATCCAACTATACTATATGATTTTGGTAATGAAAATGATAATGAAAGAGAGAACGACCTCAAGTCTAATGCTAACATTCAAGGTATTCAGGATTTTGGGTCAACCAGGGGTAAAGATATTGTTAAACTTCAAATGAGTGATTCTATTAAACAAACATATAGTAAAGGGGCAACTATGATACAAAAAATGGGTTATGCAGGTATAGGGTCCATTGGTGCAAGTGGTGAAGGGATTTGGAATCCAGTTCTAGTACCAGACCCACCCAAAAGAGGATGTAATCCAATCATTGGACTCTCTGAGATTGAAGATGATTCATCTAGAAAGGGCAAAAAATAGTATACTTCTACTTCTAAAGGTCATCCAACACATTATTTGTTAAATCTTCAAATCCAGTTATAGTTTATCCCACTAGCACTGGCACTAGCACTGGCATGGATGAACGTTGTGTAAAAAAGAAAAAAAGTTATGACAATTACACTAGCAACAATATTAGTGGTTACTTCACCAATGTATGCACTAGTAGCTTCTATAAAAAACCTAGAAAGCAGTCCTAAAATGCCAGGATTTGGAATAGGCCATCTTCAGTCTGTTGGCAATCCTCAAAATACAATTGCAAGTGGAGTGAGTTTAACTAGTGTTGTAGGAGCATACAATGATACAACTGATAATTAACCTTTTAAACACTTAGTTATGTCAGTAAACCAAAATTTTAGTCTGAATAAGTTTGCATCAAAGTTTAAATAGTCAAGTGAAATAAATAGGTAAATTATGAAGACTTTGAAAAGTGATGCAGTTGTTGAATGTTAGGGATCTACTAAAAGAATATTTCCAACATATTATCCAAACAATGAAATGCTGAACTTCATGGCTATTATGCCCCTAGGTAGAGATAATAATCCACTAGAAAATGTAATAAATTGTAACAATATACAAATTACCAGTCTTCAAATGGATTTGTCAAAATTGAAAAATAATGACAAAATCAATATATCAAAAGAGAGCAACAAAATGGTCTACTCTACACTTTTGAATGCGGAGAGGGAAAACAAAAGGCTTAAAAAGTAAATAAAAAAGTTAAATGTAGACATTGATAATGTGACGGCCAAGGAGAAAGCAACAGACAATAGGTTTAAAGAATTGCAAAATAGGATAAAGAATTCTTCTCCTACAGAGACAATTATCTAGCAAGAAAACATAAATGAACAAGTGCAAAATTTGACTAAAGAATTGGATGAGTTCCAAAAGAGACTTCAACATGAACAAGCCTCTACTACATAGTTGTTGAAGTTTGTAGAGAGTAGTGCACAAGTCAACAATAAATTGAAAACTAACTTGGACTCTGCTTTAAAGGAAAATAACAATTTGAAGATTGAATTGGAGAATGAAAAGAAAAAAGTGGAGTCTAGGGAAGGATGATCTATAATTTACAAAAGGAATTGGGGAATGAGAAGAAAAAAGAGGAGTCTAGTATAAACATAGTCCATGATTTCAATAAGCAATTGGAGAATATGAAAAAAAAAAGAGGAGTTAACTACAAAAACTATCCTTGGTTTGAAGAAGGAATTGAAGAATGTGAAGAAAATGGAGTCTAGTGCTACTTCAAGTACTAACAATCCACCATATGAGGAGGGAATTGGAGAATGCAAAGAAAAAAGAGGAGTTAGCTGCAAAGAAAATCCTCAATTTGAGAAAGGAGTTGGAGAACACAAAAAAAGAGGAGTCTACTCAAAGGCTCCATGATTTGAAAAAAGAATTGGACAATATGAAGAAAAAGGAAGAGTTTACTGCAAAGACAATTAATGATTTGAAAAGGGAACTTGAGGATGAGAAAAAAATTGAGGTAGCTACTACAAATAAAATCCAAGATTTAATGAAGAAATTGGAGGATGAGAGGAAGAGAGAAACTAATTGGCAAGAACTAGAGGAAATATAGAAAAAGAGTGAAAAAGAGATGTTTGAAATGAAGAAAAAGATGGAGAATGTAATGGCACAAAATAGAATGACCTCTTCCAAAGACCATCATGTGAAGGATACTATAATAAACATGGTTAAGCTTCTCAAACAAGAAAATTGAGAGAAAGTAATGAAGAACAATGATAGTTTGTTTGAATGGCTTGATTTAAATAGCAATCTCAGACTTGTCTTTGAAAATGTAAAAAATGATGTTCAGGGTAAAAGACAAATCTTCACCAATTCCTTAAAAAATATTGCTGACCAAATTTTGAATAAAGTAAAGAGATCTAGTGATAGGGATTTGGAAAACCATGTAATAAGCAACCAGTTGGATGCCTCTATAATGACGATTGATGTTTGTCACAATTGTGAACAAGTAACAGAAATAGCTCTAGTTCTCAATCCTTCTTCCAAAGACTTGATGAAGATGAATAACATCATAATAAACTTGATAAATGTTGGATTATTAAATCCAGCTAACTCAGATGAAAGATTCAATGGAAAAAAAATTTACATGAAAAAGTTGTACGACATCATGAATTCTAATTTAGGTAACTTGCCTGAGGAAACCACTCCAGAAAGAATTGCAAGTTGCATCAAACCACTATCAACAATGAATGAAGTTATAGATAAATTCTTTGATTCATGCAAAACTATCTCTTAGAAGTATTCATTGTTGATGAGGTTACAACTATTTAACTACAACCACAAACAAATGGAGCTTCCAAATGATGTAGAATGGAGTGCCCTAAAGAAATTCATTGAAGTTGGGTCATCTTCTCAAACTGTTATTGTTGTTGTCAATGGAAGTCATAGTTGATAGCACTAAGAAGTAACAACTTAGTAAGTGATAGTACTATAATCATTTTGTTACTTATTGCTCTTCAATTTCAAATTTTGGATTTAATTTTAACTCTTTTTAATGTTAATTGTTACAGGAATTAGAAGCCAGCATATCAGGATAGTTTGGCAGCCAAGTACTGGCATACTATTACTACACAGAGCAAAAGGAAAAGTTTTCCTACTACTTGAAAAAATTGTATAATTGGCAATGTGGAAAATTGGAAATGTGATTGTATACCAAAGTAACAAGAATTAGAATCAGATTGGAATTGAAAAGCTCGAATTGAATCATGAATCATGAATCAAATCATGTGAATCACGTGAATTGCCATGATTCTTGGAACTATGTTGTATATACATAATGTATTATGTAGTAATAATCTAATTATACATATAATTACAAACCGAACTATAGGTATTGTTGCTCCCTTGTATCTACAAAAGGGAATTCAAGGTCAATGGTCATTTCATTTTGACATCAAGTCATTCACAAAGGGTTGTAATTGTTTGTAATTGTTAAATGTATTATGTTACAGGATGATTTATAATTATAAATTATAGTACAATTTTTTAAATAGAGTTTATTCTGATAAATGCATTATGTTACAATTTCTTAAAGAAACTAAAATCAATGAAACTCTCAACATGTTAAAAAAATACAACCAATGAAAATCTTAACTTGTTTGTAACATCAACATGTTCAAAAAAGAAATTTAAGAATCTATAAAAGGACAGTGAATGAAGGCTATAAATTGACTTCTAGAAACATAATTAATTAGTAGATAGAGTCTTAGATTAGAGCTACTACTACTAGCCTACTACTTAACTCACACAGAAGTTAGAACTTGAGGTTGAGAAGCTGATATAGTTGCCAATCCATCTGGACTGGCTCAACATCACTATCATCAAAATCCTCCTCATTTATTGCATATAACATTTCATTTTTTGTTATGTTTTCTTTAGACTCACTATCAGCATCAATATGTATGCCAAAGTCAATATCATCTTCATTGCTTCCAATATCAGGACATGAATCACTGACACCACCACTACCACTGCCACTACCACCACCACTACCACTACCACTACCACTACCACCACCACTACCATTGCCAGTGCTACTACCACTTAGGTCTAAAATGTTGGCAATCCCTCTTCTTTGACATTGGTTTCTTCAAATGCTGAGAGCCTTGTGATAAGGGAAACTATCTACCTCGTACCTAGAATTATGGAGCCTCAAATAATTATCCAAATTTTTGTTTAATTTTTTTCTTACCTTTGACTTTAGGAAGCCAAAAGTACTGAAAACTCTTTCATCCTCTACCGAACCCAATGTCATTGTCAAACATAAATCAGTAAGCTTGAAATATTCTAGTATTGACTCTCTCAATTGATTGCTCTCACCAAGGTTTGTCCAAAGCTTTGTTACTGCTCCCTCTTCATTTGGGTTCTCCATAAGATTATATTGTTCTCTCATTATGTTTGCAAAAAAATGTTGAATCAAAGTCGTCATCCTTCTTCAAAAATTAGTCAGATAGTTTAGAGACCAATATTATGGAAAAATAATTGACATTGCTTCAAGCAGTTCCTCTAGGGGCAATCAAAATCTAATTTTTGATGAAGGATTGTAGAAAACTCACTTGACAAAGTCAAGCATGGAGTCTTTGATATTCTCGAAGTCTTCACTTGTAACACATGAAAGTACCTTCTCTGGTTCTAATTCAACTTTGCTTCTTGCTTCATTGGGGTTGGAGTCAGGGTTGACATGGGCATAGTACTGCATTGGTATGTCAACTCCACATACCTTGGCATAAACCTTATCATTTGTACCAATATGTAAAAAGTTCCAAGGATTGTTCAAATCTGTGATTTCTATCCACTTTGCAAACTTTGATTCATCTAATGGTAGTAATTGATACATAGTATCTAGACTATTACATGTCATTTTATGCAACTCATTATATTCTGCAATGTACATAGCTCTTTGTTGAACCTTTTTTATAATATTTCTTATGTCATGTAGCATTGGGAGATTAGCTACTAAACTTAAGAGTATCTTAACATTAGTGAGACTTGAATATAGCCGAGGGAATCTATCTCCCTCAAAGTGGATTAGTCCAAGCAACGAAAGATATTCAAAAATTACTTGAAGTGCTAGTCTATCCAAAGAGATCCATCTGGTATCTTTGTCTTTAAGAAGCTTCCTCCCATCAATAAGTCCTTGAGAAAAATGTTGAAATTATCAAAGTCATTTTGGACTTTGACAATAGTATGGGTAAATCTCTTTGACTAGAGATTCCACTTTACTTACACAACCAAAATTGCTGACAATTCCAAAAGCTAGATTCATTCGATAGGCCATGCAATGAACGAGAATAGCTTAGGGTGCCAAATCATTCTTGATCTTTTTGTGAAGACCACCTTTATGATTTTTCATAACTAAAGCTCCATCCACTCCAACACACACCAAATTTTTGGCAATCTCCATTTTATCCAAACCTCCACATTCAATTAGAGTACTCTTTAACAAATTATATAAATTTTCAGTTGTTGCACTGTAGTTCAATTTAGCAACAGATAGTAGAAATGGTTGACAAAAAATATTGTTTATAGTATAAACATGCAAGCACACCTAGGAAGTATTATCAATTGTTGTAACTTCATCTAGAGATAGTGCAATAAAATTTGAGTGTTTTATTTTTTCATTCATACTTCTTTTTCAACCCGTGCAAGACATCTAGCCCATCCCCACCTGATGTTTACTAACCAATGACTCTTTGGATAGTTTTGATGTTTGAAAAAGTGTAATAAGGTAGTAATTGAAGGGTAGTCTATCATAGGATGTCCTCTACTCAAAATAGAAAATACCACATTTAATTGAACTACTTTTCCCATATTTTGCACTTCCATTGGTTTCCCAATCAAATCCTTGATGGAACCTATTGTTGTAGAACGCTTCTCCCATATTTGCTAGTGTAACTCGCATATTTTGACATTCTTGATATGTAAATAGTTGTCCTTTGTTTTCCAAGTTAGCATGGATTTTTCAACTCCATATATAGTTTCCTTTTTGTAAAATTTACTGACATGCTTTTCTATGGTATCAAGTTTAAGTTGCAACCTCTTCTCCTTCTTTGTTATCTTTGTGCAAATCTTACATCTGCATTCTATAGGAGGCTCACCATCAATTGAATTGGCCACTAGTTCAATTAACCAGTACTTTTCCACCCATTCTAACTGAAAATTCCTCTTGGATAGATCCTAGCAAGATTGATCTTTCTTTGATTCCAACTTTGTTTTCCCCTTTTGTATATGAACATGATTTATGGAATCACTTTTGGTTTTCTCACCCGACTGGTTCAAGACTGACTCCAACTCTATAATATTAGTTTCTAACTCCCTACCCGAGGGAAGTGCGTCCAAATTGTGTTTAAATTTGTTCTTGACTGAGATATTAGGTTCACCAACCTGAACTTCAATACAGTCTAAGTCTCCAACTTGTGGTGAATCTCCTCTTTCAATAAGCACTAGAGATCTAACTTGTGAATCTTGTAGGTTTCCAACATTTCCACCACCAAAATATGCCACTATGCTTCTACATTTTGGTAATGGTGGCCTCTCTTGGCTTTTAGGGATCCTAGCGGAACCCCTATTACCCCTCTTGTTTGACATTGCAAACTGATAAAGGCTACAAAAAATAAATCAACTTAGTTTTTGAACAAAATAATCAAATAGTGATGACTCAAAGACTCTGAACAGTGATAGTAGACTACTTAGACTACATATAACAACAATAATATGATTCATTCTTGAAAAAATAGTACTACTGCTATGCTACTACAGTCTATGACACTACCCAATATAATTCACAAACCTATAGGCTACCTTAGCATGTGAGATGTCTAGTCACCAGTGGTAAAACTAAAAAATAACTAGTACCACTATACCAGTATGGTAGTACCACTATTGACATAAAAAAAAATTAAAAATCACTTGCCTTTTATGAAAACCAGGGTCCACGAGTCATTGGGAAATGTACTCAGCACTCTGACACTTTGGTAGCAATAAGAAATGCATGTCTCTAGACTAGAAAATAGCAAATTGTGTAGAATAATAATATCTTATAGTCCAATCTAGGTTGGAAAATTATGCGGGATTAATAAGTGGAAATGTCAAACATAGGCAAAACACACCTTCCTATGCAAGCCCACAATATGAAATACTCGGCTAAATGGGGCTGCTAGTCAACAAATGTTAGGAAAATAGTAGGCAACACCCAACCCAAGGGAAAATTATTTGGTTGTAGTAATGGTGAAATAATGTGGGCCAATAAGAAACAAACATGCAAAAGCTGGTGAAACTTTTTAAAATAAATATATCCAAAATGTATATTGCATTGGCAATTGGACGGATATTTTTAACCAATCATGTGATAACTAATGGGCAACTACCATGAGCATTGAACCTAAATCTGAGAAATATCTAGTGATGTGGTTGGCCTACGTTGCATGTGCTATTTGCCAAATGACAATTGACCCATGAGATAGGATCGCCAAAAGGTGAATATTCACCACTAAAGTAATCTCTGGATCAATTAGAAGAGGGAAAAAACTCTTAACAACAAATTAAAATGAAGTCGAGTAGACAATTTTTTTTGGAGGACTCGGAGAAAAGAACACATGTAATGACAATAACAATCAATACAATTCAGATTAAATGATAACCCAAAAAGCTTTGAACCAAAAAGATCAACTATTTGTTTAATTCATAGAGGTTATCGAGGAAGGAAGCCCTCTTCATTAGGTGTCTACTATCCAAATATCGGGAGCTCCATAAAATTCTAAATAAAAGTTCAAGAAGTGTAGAATAACAAGTTCAAATAGAAAACTCATAAAAGTTTAACGAACAGGATCAACTACTTGTTTAATTCATTGAAGTTCTTGAGGAATAAAGCCCTCTTAATTAAGTGTCTACTATCCAAATATGTCCAAATATTGGAAGCTACATAAAATTTCTAAATAAAATATTGAGAAGTGTAGAATGAAAAGTTCAGATAGATCAATAAGAAGAGGGACTAAACTCTTAACAATAAATTGACATATAGTTGAGGGAGTTGGTAGAATTGAACAAGTGCAACATCAACCATCAACACAATACCTATTAAACTACAACAACAACAAAAATTGAACTAACAGTATCAAGTATTTTTTTAATTCATTGAGTTTCTTGGGGAAGGAAGTCTTCTTCATTAGGTGTCTAGTGTCCAAATATTGTATTCAACTATCTCAATTTCTTTGCTGGAACATTTTGAATAACTTGGAAAAAGTAGTGATATTCTATTCTAAAATCTTAGTAATAAAAAGAGGTCTTGGTAAGTTAGTTCTTGTTAAAAATTCAGCAACTTAATGTAGTGAACTAAAAAATCTTCTTGGCCATTTCAAAATTAAAAACATGAACTCTTGTATGATTGCAATTATTTTCATTTCTATTTACATTGTAAGTGAAAAAAGCATCATTTCACAAGAGTCCCACCTATTCTTATGATCGTTAAAAAATTAATTTATGAAAACATTTATTATCCAACATTGGCCATTCATTCAAAAAGTTTGTCCAAATCTCTATTTTAACACAAAGATTATATCCAACCCTTTACCATGATTTACAGGTGCTCCATTTGTCTCCATCAACCTAATTGATTCTTACAATCATATCAAAATCAATTTTGATATCCAAAACTAATTTTTGAAAAATAATTAGAAAAGCCTCAAATCATTATGTTCAATCATCTCACTTTTTGTGTAGAATATTTTATGATCATATCAAAGTAATTTTGATATCAACCTTAACTATAAGAAATGGACATGCTATATAAATTAATATAAGAAACTAAATATTATTTAATACTTCAAACATAATTTTGAAAAGCGTACAAAAAATCATGCTTAATCCTTTACCACATTTATATAATCTACATGCGGACAATTTTTTTAATGCAAGTCCTTACCAATAGTGCACATCAAATCAAATATATTGAAAAACATGTAAAAAATGAATGGCAAGAAATATGAACTCTCTTTCAATGCTCTCTTGATAAACTCAAATTGAACACATTATCTACTAACAACAGCTGTTATTAGTTAATTCGTTCATTAACCACAAGCTTGTGAAAAATATATGTTTATGCAGAGACAGGAGATTGAAGTTCTTCATCCTTCACCATTTGGAGGTGCCCATTCTTACACAGTTTAGAAGGAAATGGAAGAAGACAAGGCTCCAACTCCAGCTTTAGGAGACCACCAAAGAGTACCCCTCCAAATTCAGTACCCGTCAAGCTTTAGGAGGCCACCTAAGAGCCCACAATTATAAGAAAAAATCCCATGCCCACACCCAAATGGAGTTATATCTTTGATCCTCTTCCACCAAATGCATTTGGTTGCTCGTCAATCGGTGATCTTCATAATTCATCACTATCATCCTTTCCTCGCATGATTCAATCATGTGGAATAGCCACCAAAGAGCCCACACCCAAATGGAGTTCTATCTTTGATCCTCTTCCACCAAATTCATTTGGTCTCTCATCAATCGTTGATCTTCATAATTCATCACTATCATCCTCTCCTTGCATGATTCAACCACATTCTCCATCCAAGTTTTTTTGGAAGTAGAGAAGTAGTGTTCTGACCCATTGCCCAAAATGGTGGAGGAAAGAATGTTAATTATTCTTAGTTGGACAGCTATTATTTTTTACCCAAAAATAGTAGTAGTATTTATGGGTAGCTTGGAGAGCTATTCGTCGTTATCTATATATAGCAGCATTAGTTATGGGTAGTTTGGACAGCTGTTTGTCCACTTACTGAGAATTAGTAAATGGTTGTTGCAAGGATAACTATTTACTAATTTTAGTGATTCCCTTTTGGACACCTTGCAACCAATTCTATTATTGGCTATTGAGTTGTCTTAATCTTAGCCATTGGTTTGATTTAATCTCTATCGTTGGTTTAGCAACAGGAGTAGTATAAAAAGGGGTCGTTGGGTCATTTGGAGAGACAAGTTTTGTGAGAAGCATTTTGTAGTGATAGAAAATTGTCTTGCAGTGTTAGCAAGAGCGCAGTGTTAGCGTGGGGATAGAAGTGGGGAATATCAGCAAAAGAAATTAGGAGGTTGTCAGAGTTCTGCCAGTGAGAGGTAAGGAATTTTATATCTCTTGATTTGTTGAAGTTTAATATAATTCCTCATATGTAGAACTCATTTTCCCTTAGGGGTTTTTCCAGGGACAAATTGTCCGAAAATATTGTGTTCATTGTGTTACGCATTTCTTTCGGTATTTTATAAGTGAAGTTGCAGTTGTGTTATTTTTTGATATTAGCTAGGAATTTATTTTCAGCAGTTTAATAATTGTTTATGATAGGAGATTAATAACCAGTGACTACAATAGTTGATTTTTCACATGGTATCAGAGCATTGTTAAGGGTAGAAGAGTTTTGCCCTAGGAAAGAAATTTTGATCTCTTTAGATTTATTATTTCTTTAAACCCTTTAGACGGCTTCAACTAGTTTGAGAGATCAGGATAGATTGGATGGTGCCTCAAATTTTGGTGTCTGGAAGGCCATAATTTCTTTATTGTTGGAAGAGAATGGTATCAAGGATTATGCTACCAGTGTTATACCTATACCAATAGATGCAACACAGCTTCCAGCATATAGGAAGGACGATGCCAAGGCGAGGAGGATAATCCTTGATGGTGTCAAGGATCATATTGTTCCACATATCTCAGAGCTAGATACAGTGAAGAAAATGTGGGACACCATTCTGAATCTATACCGAATGGTACCACCAATAGGAAGTTGATTCTCAGAGAAAAGCTAAAGAATACACAAATGAATCAGGGAGAAGACGTCATAAGTTACCTCACCAAGCTCAAAATTGTCAAGGATGAGTTAGCAGCTTTTGGAGATAGCCCTAGTGATGATGAGCCAGTGAGAATAGCCCTAAATGGGTTTACTAAATAATGGAGTGTCTTTGTTCAAGTTGTCAGTGGATGAGATACTTTACCGAGTTGGGATCGACTATGGACTAATTTCACTCAGGAGGAGTTTAGACTAAGTCTTGCCAATGGGGCCAACAAGAGTTAGAAAAATGAGGTGGAACAAGAGAACATTGCCCTAGCGGGTAAAGGGAAAGCAAAGAAGGGATCTAGCAAAGGATCAAATTCACAAAGTGAAAAGAAGAAGAAAGACCTTTCTAAGGTCAAGTGCTTTGGATGTCATGAGTTTGGCCACTATGTCAGTGATTTCCCAGAGAGGAAGAAGGGTAAGAAGCAGGTGGCAGCTTCAGCAAGTGTAGAAGAACTCTCTAGTAGAATGGAAGATGAGTTTGCACTCATAGCTTGTATGGTTAGCTCAACCTCACAGTGTATTTGGTATATAGATAGTGGGGCATCATTTCATATGAAAGGAGTTAGAGAGTACTTCTCCAGTTACAAGGAGGAGGACACGAACATCTAGATTTCTATGAGAAACTTGTCCAAACTCAACCCTGTTGGGAAAGGGACTATTCAATTTCAGAGGGAGAATGGAAAGATAATTCCACTTCATGATGTGTTATATGTGCCAGGCTTAGGTATGAATTTGATTTCTGTATCTGTTCTTCAGGATGGGGGGTATAATGAACTCTTTAGAGGGACACATGTGTTGATTAAGCACAAGGATTGGAAATCACCCATAACTATTGGAGTTAGGAGTGGTCGCCTTTATAGATTGTAGTTTGATACTCCTAAGGCACTTATGAGCAATAGTAATCTTAGAGATCTTGGAGAGTTATGGCATAGGAGGATGGGCCATATTCATCATGGAGCACTTAGATTGCTTCGTGAGACAGTTGCAGGTCTTCTAGAGGTGAGCACTGAGCGTGATGATGTATGTAAGGGATGTGTGTTGAGGAAGTTTTCAAAAGCATCTTTTCCAAGGAGTGACATGAGATCTAAGGGTGTTCTTGATCTAGTACATTCAGATGTTTTTGGACCAATGTCAACAAAATCTCTTAGAGGATATGAGTACTATGTTACTTTTATTTATGATTTCTCTAGAAAGACCTAGATATACTTCTTGAAGACTAATGATGAGGTTTTTAGTTGATTGCAAGAGTTCAAGGCTCTTGTGGAGAACTCGACAGGAAAGAAGATAAAGGTTCTTTGGTCATACAATGGAGGTGAGTACAAAGGAAATGTCTTCCAGGAGTTCTTCACTAGAGAAGGAATCAAGAGAGAATGGACTATTCCTTACAATCCATAGTAGAATGGAGTTGCGGAGAGGAAGAACCGTTCTATATCGGAGGCAACAAGATGTATGCTACATGATCAGGACATGCCCCGTTACTTATGGGTAGTGGCGTGTAATACAATAGTCTACATTCAAAATAGAGTTCCACACAAGGTGATAGGGAAGATGGCACCAAAGGAGGCTTTCATAGGGAAGAAGCCAGATGTTAGTCACTTTAGGATATTTGGGAGTTTGGCAGATTGTCATATTCTTGGAGATACACGTACAAAGTTAGATCAGGCTGCAGAGAGGGGGTACTTTTTTGTGTACAGTGAGACCTCAAAGGCATATAGGATTTTCATTTCAGGGACTAAAAGAATTATTGTCAAACGGGATGTCAAGTTCATGGAGGACAAGGCATTTAGGAGATCTAGAGATTTGCCAGCAGATGATCAGAGTGAGCAGCCAAAAGAAGCTCCAAGACCAAGTCAAGGGTAGCAAAGCTCAAGTACAGTTACCTGTACAAGTGTAGACTCAGTTAGTGAAGATTCACAAAGTATGGAGCAACAGGTGCAATAGGAAATGCATCTAGAAGACTTAGAGGTTGACATTTCATCCTCTACAGTTGGCAGCAGGAACCATGTGGTTCCAGATATACAAAGGGATACTCAAGAGTTTGTGGGAGCTCCTAGGAAGAGTACTAGACAGTGAAGACAACTAGCCAAGTTCAATGACTATGTGGCATTAGTTAGTCAGTTGGTAGATAGTGAGCCTTCTAGCTATCAAGAAGCTACATAACATCAGGTATGGAGAGATGCTATGTTGAGGAATATTCTTCAATAATGCAGTATGATGTGTGGGAGGTAGTACCTAGACCAACAGATAGGGTTGTAGTTGGATCACGCTGGATCTATAAGATAAAGCATAGTGTAGATGGTAGCATCGAGAAATACAAGGCAAGATTTGTGGCAAAGGGGTTCTCTCAGAAGGAGGGAATAGACTATGAAGAGACATTTGCTCTAGTTGCCAGGTATACTTCTATACGAGCTGTAATCTCACTTGCAGCATAGATGGGATGGAAAATCCATCAAATGGATGTCAAGACAACATTCCTTAATGGTGAGTTGAAGGAGGAGGTATACATAGAACAACCAGAAGGCTTTGTAGCACACATCAAAGAGACCCACGCATGCAGATTGAAGAAAGCATTGTACGGACTCAAGCAGGTTCCTAGAGCGTGGTATGAGCGCATTGATACATACTTGCAAAAAATGGGCTTTGTGAAGAGTGAAGCATATGCTAACCTCTACTACTTGATGGTTAGGGGTGAGATTCTCATTCTTGTTCTTTATGTGGACGACCTATTTCTTACAAGTTCACTAGGGCTCATAGTGGATTGCAAGAGGAACCTTGCAGAAGAGTTTGAGATGAAGGATTTAGGACTTATGAAATACTTTCTAGGCATGGAAGTGTGGCAGATAGATGGGGAGATTTTCCTTGGTCAAGGAAAATATTGCATTGAAATCTTGAAGAGATTTGGGATGGAGGATTGCAAAGCCATGTCTACACTCATGATCACGAATTGAAGGAAGGTAGATACAACTACGGAGAAAGATGTAGATCCCACTTTATATAGATAATTGATTGGTTCGCTTTTGTATTTGGTCAACACTAGACCAGATGTAGCATTTGCAGTAAACTCTCTTAGTTAGTTCATGGGTTAACCAAATAGAATGCATTGCATAGTGGCTAAGCATGTGCTGTGTTACTTGCATGGTACAGTTGAGTATGAGATCATATATGTTCGTGGTGAAGGTATCAGGTTGATAGGCTATACTGACGCAGATTGGGCAGGAAGTACAACAGACAAAAGGAGCACTTCAAGGTGTTGTTTCAGCTTGGGATCAGGAGTTGTATCTTGGTTCAGCAAGAAGCAGAAGTTTGTGGCTCTAAGTTTAGCAGAAGCAAAATACATAGCAGCTAGCATGGCGACATGTGAAGCTATATGGCTTTAGAGGTTGTTAGTAGCCTTGTTTGGTTAGAAGGTTGAGACTACTGTAATACATTGTGAAAATCAGAGTTGCATCAAGTTGTCTGAGAATCTAGTCTTTCATGATAGGTCTAAACATATAGATATCAGATATCACTTCATCAAAGATTGTGTACAAAGGGGAGTTGTTCAGCTATAGCACATACCTACAGAGGAGCAAGTAGCAGAAATTCTGACTAAGGCATTGGGGAAGGAAAAATTTATCTTCTTCAGAGATAAGTTAGGTGTCCTGCAGAACAACTTCCTCGCTAAGAGGGAGTGTTAATTATTGTTAGTTGGACAGCTGTTATTTCTGACCCAAAAATAGTAGTAGTATTTATGGGTAGCTTGGACAGCTGTTCATCCTTATCTATATATAGCAGCATTAGTTATGGGTAGTTTGGATAGCTGTTTGTCTACTTGCCAAGAATTAGTAAATGGTTGTTGCAAGGATAATTATTTACTAATTTTAGTAATTCCCTTTTGGACACCTTGCAACCAATTCTATTATTGGCTGTCAAGTTGTCTTAATCTCAGTCATTGGTTTGATTTAATCTCGGTCGTTGGTTTACCAACAGGAGTAGTATAAAAAGGGGTCATTGGGTCATTTGGAGAGACAAGTTTTGGAGAAGCATTTTGCAGTGATAGCAAATTGTCTTGCAGTGTTAGCAAGAGCAAAGTGTTAGTCTGGGGATAATAGTGGGGAATATCAGCGGAAGAAATTAGGAGGTTGTCGAAGTTCTGCCTGTTAGAGGCAAGGAATTTTGTATCTCTTGATTTGCTGAAGTTTAATATAATTCCTCATCTGTAGAACTGGTTTTTCCTTAGGGGTTTTTTCAGGGATAAATTGTCCGAAAATATTGTGTTCATTGTGTTGCGCATTTCTTTTCGTATTTTATAAGTGAATTTTCAGTTGTGTTATTTTTTGATATTAGCTGGGAATTTATTTTCAGCAGTTTAATAATCATTTATGATAGGAGATTAATAATCAATGACTGCAATAGTTGATTTTTCACAAAGAAGATCGCACATAAAGAAGTACTATTTTAGTCCATTGATCATAATGGTGGTGGAAGTAGGACTGAGCTTAAAGAACCAGTATATCAGCCCATTGCCCACAATGGCAGTCGCAGTAAGACTCAGCTTAAAGAATCGATATTTCAATCCATGGTCCATAATGCAAATAGAGTTGAGCCTATCGCCCATAATGGGCCTCGCACTATAATCAAGGCCATTGCCAATAATATGCATGTCATTGTGTTTGATGATGGTGAGCAATATCCTTTCAGTTTGAAAAGAGGTGAACAAAAGGAGGCTGGTAGGTTGGAAGGAAGTTGTCACAGTTTTGAGTGACCATCTTCTGTGACCACTATTATGAGTGAAGGGGAAGAAGAAGAACCTGACCTATCTATAGATCTATGAGATCAAAGGGAATTGTTAGGGTTTACAGTGTTTGATATGAGAATTGGGGTTTTTAGTTTTTATTCTTTTTCTCAGAGCATGAGACATTTCTAGGGTTTTAAGTAGTTTTTTCTTAGATCATAAGACATTGTTAGGGTTTTTAGGAGTCTCCTCTAATAGAGGGATATGTTATTATGACTTATTACCTTCAACTTGCATGTTACTCTTATAGATCATAAGCCATTGTTAGGGTTTTTAGGAGTGTCCTCTAATAGAGGGATACGTTATTATGATTTATTACCTTCAACCTACATCTTAATCTCCTCTCACCCAACATGATGCAGATGATGAGCATGGTAATGGATATGTTTGGGTTTGTTCTCTCGTAGCCTTCTTTTGGATTTTCATTTTTTTTGTGATTCCGAATTTGTCAAAGTTTGATAAGGGGTAATGTGTCTTGCATTTTCAATTTCCTATTTTAGCTTGTTTTATTTTAGGGTCCGTTTGGTTCCTGGAAGATGATAGGAATTGACTTTTCCAAAATCTAGATTTCAAAATTTCTGTGTTTGTTTCAAAATTGGAAAAATGGAATTAGCATACTAGACTTCCAATTTTGCCTCAAAACCAAGTTTTCCTTCAATTCCAATTCCAAGCTTAAGCACGACAATGTGTCTTCACACGAATCTTCTCAATGAAACAAATGGTTCAAGAAAAATCCCCAAAATTGGAATGAAGATTTGCAAAACTTTGATTTGGCTAAATTGAGGTTTGTGGAAGATTTTAGATACTTTATGTGAAGATTTAGGACATTTTAAGGAAATCTGATCAGTTGGAGATTTCTTTGAAACCATTATTGTACTCTTTTGTTTATGCCAATCTCTATCTATATAGGCTTTTATGGCCTTTTGTTTATTTTTAACAATGTTTTTATTATTGGTGATCTAATTCGTCAATTTTGTGAAGTTTACGAATGGATATGTTTTCTATTTGTTTGATAAATTTAAGAAATCAAAGATGACATAATTTTTGCATTTTGGAGGGTTAGTGTTGAGAAGCTTCACAGTCTTTTGTGTAGGTAATGTGTTATTTTCTATAACTCAATTAATTTGTACCAATCATAAGTGATAATTTATGCAATTTTAATAATTGAAAGGTTTTAAACTTATTTGTGAATTTGATGTATTAAAAAAATTGATTTTCACCAATCTTGGTTGTTTAATTTTTAAAAAAATTTCATTTATTTTTTCACAAAAAATTAGTAACGATATCCTTTAAAATTTTTTTTTAATAATAAGACCTATTTGATCTTTTGAGTTGACATATCCCCTACTTTGAATTATTTTATTAAGTTTATTAAATGATTATATAGAAACACTTTAAATAAGGTTAATGAATTTTGTATTGAGTAGGTTTCACAATTTATTCTAAGATCTCCTACTTATGATGTCTCTATTTTATTCTATTAATATAATCACAATTTTATTTATTTTCATATTTTAATTTTAATTTATAATATTTCTTAATTAACAAACTATTAATTCGAAGTAAGAACTTAATTTTAATTGATAGTCCTTTATGTTATTGGATGTTTCAATATTGAAATCAAATTCTTATATATTTTTTAAATCTTAAATGCAATTTTCTTTCTTTATGTGTAAAATTTATGAAAGTCAAATGTGAGGCAAACATTTGATTAAAAGATTTTTATGCTTATAGTTTAAATCATGTGGGTCTATGGATGAAAACGTTCTTTCAAATTATTATATGAATAAATTGTTGAAAGTTCCTTGATATATTTCTTGATATATTATGATGTTAATGTATTTCTAAATCAGAGGAGTATGCCTTACTTTATAGAGATTTTGGAAAACAAACCTAGAGGGGCTAGGGTCAACTCAAGATGATAACCTAAAATAAGCCAATAATATGAGGGAAAATGCCTTTGGGTAAGGGACTATCCTCATCCCTTACTTGTAGTTTTGGATGAGGTTGTCCCTTATCTAGAGGCTAGAGATTATCTTGTATATTTCCCTCAAGAATTTTAACCTTAGGATGCATATTGAGATCATAGACATGGAAAGATAATGGTCAAGAAAAGGGTAAAAAATATTAAACAAGAGAAATTAGATTATAACTAAAAAACAAAAAATGTAGGAGATCACAAAAGGGAGAGATAAAGGGTAAAACAATGTAATAGATTATAACTTTTTAAGAAAAAATGGGAGATCACAAAAGTGAGAGATAAAGGGTAAGACAATGTAAGTGTTTCAATTTGAGATGACAAATTTATATGACACATTGGAAGGAGTATCAATCAACGTGAAACTTATGGTAAATTAGATTTAAAAACATAAGATGATCTTATCAATGCTAAGGAAACAAAGAACAAATCAATACCCCACTAAAATTGAATCGTAATTAAGTCTAAAATCAAGAAAAGAGATATATCATAGATTAAAAAACAAAAAAAAAAGAGTGATTAACATGAAGAGTGATTGGTATTTATGCAATGGGAAGTAGAAGATACTCTCATTGATATGTTGTGTACTTGCGCTACTTTTAGGAGCTTGGTTAGCAGAAGAAGGGGGATTGACTCTTACCTCTAGGGGTTGGTATTCCTCATCCCCAATCCTCTCATTTTCATTATGATGCAGGAGTTTCTCGAGGGTTGGAGGACTTTTGAATCCATTTTCTAAAGCTAGATATTGAGCTTTTTTTGGACCCATGATTGGAAGATATTTTATGTGTTTGCCAAGGCTTTAAGTATAGTCTTGTTTGGTCTTATATTTTTTTTTAGGATTTTGAAAGGTGTGAATGGCTTGAGTTTATCTCTTTGTTGTGCTGATGATGTTTAGTTTTTCTTATCCCTATGATTGAGTGATTGTTGGCAGTTTTAGAGGGCACATTCTGGTCCTTCATTGTTGGTTTTGGTTTAAGTCTGAAGCTATTTTGGGGGCTTGTCCAAAAAATTTAAGTGATAGCACTGACCATGGTTGGTGGGTTAGTCTCTTGTGGTCCTTTGTCTTTAATAGAGGAATATCTGATCTTATGGCATCTTTCTTTACTAGGCATTGGAAATATTTTATTACTAGTGTCTAGTGGTCAGATTGTACTCTGGGTCAACACCCACTAATTACTACTTTTCTTAATAAATAAAATGTCAAATAAGATTTATGTCCTCCACTATGAATCACACTAAGTCATGCTACTAAAAATTATGGAATTATTAATCTAGAAAGTATGCATGGCATGCTAGTCAAGCCATTTTCAGTTTAAGTTTGAAAATATTTTGGGGGCTTGTCCGCAGATTCTTAGTGATAGCACTGACCATGTAATGTGGGTTAGTCTCTTGTGGTCCTTTGTATTTAACAATAGAATATTTGATCTTATGGCATCTTTCTTTACTAGGAATTGGTAATATATTGTTAATGGTGTATAGAGGTATGATTGTACTCCAAGTCAACACCCACTAATTGCTCCTTTTCTTAATAAAAAACATGTTGAATAAGATTTATGTCCCCCACTAGCAGTCACACTAAGTCATGCTACTACAAAGTATGGAATTCTTAATATAGAAAGAATGCATGACATACTAGTCAAGTGATAAAGTATTCTCCCATAGAGACTACCATGACCCAGAAGGATATCTACAAGATGATTAAAGAATTAGGATGTATATATCCTTAATGGACCAAAAATTGCATAGTGAGAATGAAGCCTCATGAATTGTTAGTAATCTATGAGGGATACAAAAAATGTAAGCATTTGACCATATGAACTATTAGTAATCCAATAAGGGATCAAATGTGTTTTAGGATTAGGGCTTATAAACTATTATCAATCCAATTCATTATCTAAATATGTACAAATAGTCATAATTTTTATGTCCAAAATTTGATTGAAGTGTATGCGCCTACATTAACATGATTAATAATGCCTCGACATGATCAATAAGTTTAATGAAGAATACATGACTCTACTAGGAATTCTTCCATTATGATATTCCCTATAAACATCCATGAAAATTTCAATGCATACCAGATATGATTTGGTAACCCAGAAACACTTCAACATGAAGGTAAAACTGGGGTGGGGATGAAACCCACAAATCTTCACTATTGCAACAAAAAAGTTAACCTGTTAGGGTTACAATGTTGAACATAATATATGATCTACCCCATGAAGGGTCTACCTCATTAAAATATTTAATACTATTAGGTTTTACCCTATTAAAGGATTTTACATTGATAACTAAGTAAGGGCTCTGTTAGGATATTTACATAGATATTAGGATCACTCAGTTAAGTGATTTTCCCTACCTCAATCTATTAGAACCAACTAAAATATTGACCCTTTGTACTCTCTTCAATATCTCAATCTAATCTCTTAATATGATATCTCCATTCCATCCTTCACTTCTTAGTTTGCTTTGTCTGGTGTGTTCTATCCTTGTTCACTCCTTCTCTTTCTTGTTCATTCATTCATTCATGCACACACACTCCTTTTCCTTATACTTCTAATCCTAGGGTTAGAACCATTGTTAAATTGATAATCTTTCAAAGTTTTGGATCATAATCAATAATTAACAATTCATCCCTTTTTTTGTTTCCCTTGTGATTTTATGATTGGTTGATAGGTTTTCCTTAGGATCAATACCTTTTGCAGTGACATGTAGACTCCATCTTAACTATCTCTACAATTATTGAATGTTTTATGGGTAAAAGAACAAACCTATGTCACCCTTTTGTAAAGGAAAAGACTAACAAAAGTATAACTATTCACCTTCAATGACATAAAATTGGTATAATTATTTTGAATTTGAAAATGAAGTAAACTAATGAAATGTGTAGAAATGGATGAATTTTAGGATTCTAATTTTTAAGAGTTATTTGAAGTAGGAATTGATATATTTTCTTAATTTTTATAGATAATATTTTAGTTGTTGAGAAATCCTAAAAATTAAGGGTCTGGTTCCCACCAAAAACTATATGAAAATCAACTTACTTCCCTTTGATCTTAGATTATGTTATAGATACATATATATCTAGAATAATAAAAAATAAAAATTGGCTTTAGATTTATATTTTCTCTTTTACAATGATTCAAATATCAAGTCACCTAAAATTGATAGTTTTCATCTCTCACCACAATTTTCAAAAGAAATCTATTCCAACCAAGAAAAAAATTATACATTCTAGAAGAGGACTGTCTCCTCTAGAATGTCATTTAATTTTTTAGTTCTTTTGATATGATTTAATATATTTTTACTTCTCAAAACTAACATCTCTTCAAGTGTCAAAATATAAGCTTGTAGGATTTTTTCAATACAATATACTATGTCTAATTAAAACACTATAAACTCTATATGGGAATATTCTTGACTCTAAGTTGTATAGACTAGTGTTTATATGTTATTAAAATACATCATAAATATAGTAAGATTTATTGAAACACCACCTTTTTGAAACAATTTAACTTCTTTAGTAATTGGATACAAACTCGTATAAAACATGAACTTAATACACATTTCCAATTGGAAAAGTGTGAGACCATATATAACTTAGCTAGAACTAATTTATCTAGATCATATGTTTGAACAAAATTAATATTTACATAGAAATACTCAAATTTAGTATTTTTGACAAGTTAGACTAAAAGGTGACACAACTTTGTACTTTTACCCATATAGAAGTTGTTCAAGACAATGTTCATGAGTGTTTGTGCAATTACAAACTCATATGTAAAAACTAGTTTACTCAACATTTAAATGTTCTGACATGTCAAGGAATCCTAAGAAAAGGAAAGCTGAAGAGGCCTTTGACACTAAAGACTAGATTTCTAAGATTCCTATCCCTGGCCCCACTTCTTCCCCAACTATAGACATTCTGGGAAAAGAGAGTGGGGAGGTGGTTACGAAAAATAGGAGGAGGTCTTGGAGGAATTTTAATTTGAATAAAGCTAAATTGGGGATTGTTAGGGAGCCTTTGAACATTCAAGTGATGGAGGATATTGATGGAAAAACCCATTATAAGGACCTCATTGATCTCGGTTTGGTTATGATTTTAGACAATGCTAGGAAAACTAGGCTTAACCTTTTGAACAATGCCAGCAACAACATGATAGACAATTTTTGGTCCATCAAGTGGTTGTTCCATGAAATTGAAGAACTCGAGGGGAGATAAAGCCAGGAAGGTGACCAAAACAGATGTAGTGACCAAGGGAACACTAAATAGGACAAAAG
Organism: Cupressus sempervirens; assembly: GCA_028749045.1. Taxonomy (NCBI): domain Eukaryota; kingdom Viridiplantae; phylum Streptophyta; class Pinopsida; order Cupressales; family Cupressaceae; genus Cupressus; species Cupressus sempervirens. Next base: position 517,941,023 of record CM053791.1, read on the forward strand.
CCATGATGAAACTCAACCACATATCTATGTCTAGGATCACAGGGCTTACCAGGAGGACAGAATCACAAAGGTTAAGAAAAGAGTCCAACAGATGGAATTCTTCCACCACAACCTTGTGAATCAAGTGATCGCCACCTTGACTACCTTGAATGAAAATATTAATAGCCTGGGTGAATCACTAATTAGTATTGGTTTTAGAGGGGAAATTCTAGAGAAGGACAACCAGGACAATGGGCAGGCTAAGGATTATCTGAAAGAGACCAGGGACTAGGTAGATGCTTAGAACTAGGACTAGGTGGATGCTCAGAACCAAGACCAAGAGGATGTGGACAATAGGAAGACTATTGAAGCTACAAAATCCCTATAGGTTCTTGACAAATAAAATTGATAGTTAGGTTTTTTTTCTTTCCTAGTGTTGCTAATTCTTTTTTGATATAGTTTTATTGGTTTTTTTGTTACTAGCCGTAGACCAGTTTTATGGTTTTCTTTTGTTAAGATGTTTCATTTTAGCTGGAATTTACTGAAAACTTCTATTTTTAATATTCTATAATACTTTTAGGTTTCAAGATCCCTATAAAAACTATTTTACATAATCAAAAACTAACATCCTTTCTAACACTCAACTTCTACACAATCGATCCTCTCTATTTGCTCAGAAAAATTGTCTCTCAACTTGCTCGGTCTCAACTGTGTATGTCTGACTTATATATGTGCTCAGTCTCAACTAGGTTGCTCAGTAACCTTTGACTTACTTGACATGTAATTTAAAATAAACAAGTCCTAACATACTCAGCCTTTACTAGATTCAATTTGATCGTAATGAAGATCGACCAACCTTGCTTAGTAAATGACCAAGAGTTTGGACACTAATAGGAAACTCGAGCTTAGAGATCAAAAATTAGTGACTAAATATATAGGTCGATAATGTATACCTTATTCATATGAATAATAATAAATCTTGCCTCTTGACTAATATTAGCTATAGCCCATGCAAGGGTTACCCTTTGTAAAATGCAAGTAAAAATATTTTGGGAAACTTCCTCAATCCATAAACATTTAGTCTCACATTTCTCCACTAGTTTTAACCCTTGGAGTGAATCCATTACATTTTCTAGATTGTTAGTTTGTATCCCAACATGGAAATAATTTCGATTAAGTCATTTTTTTTTTCAGTTCAAATCTTTGTCCCAAAACTAGTAACCCTTGGGTTCCATCTTACCTTATCACATTTTTCTTTAATAATATATATTTTTATTCCCCCTTTTCCTCCTAGTTCCTTTTCTTCAAAATTAAATTTCCCTTGAAGACTACTTTGAAAATTATCCATGACATTCAATTTGATTCTTTTAGCTAGCACCAAAAATGACAAAGTCTCATCCATAAAACCATATTATTTTTGTTCCTTCCAAAGAAATTACATAGAATAAGGTGCAAGAAACAACCAAAGGTTCTTGTCTACAATAGGCTTAAATCTTCACCACATAACTTATAGATTTCTAATCCTCCCTAACAACATCCAACATAGATTCCATATAATTAGAACATACATCCATGTTTTCCATGCAAAAGGACATTGTGGGAAAATATGGCCCACTAATTTCAAATACCCTTCACAAAGGAAATATTAGTCAGTTAAACACATACCTCTTTTTGCTAGATTATCTAAGGTTAAGATTTTTTTCTAAAAACATAGCCAATGGATGATATTGATTTCTAGGATTTGAAACTTGTTCTAAATAGATACAAAAATAAAAGAGAATAAGTAAGGACCTTAGAGAGACACCACTTCTGAAACCATGCAGAACTTACCACTTGTGTTACCATTCCAATTGATTTGATCATCTTCAGTACTTATGATCACCACTAAACTAAGAGATATCATCACCTGGTAGAGCATTGGATCAACCTTTGCTAGATTAATCCATCTCTTATTAACTAATAGTAAAACACCAAGGGTTAAAATGATTAATGCATCTCTCGTTGAAGGGGAAAAATCAACACAAGAAAAGATGGGAACCTCAAAAAACCTTTTATGTTGAAATCAGATTGTAAAGATCATTCTTGGAGATAATGAAGAAGGGATTTTTTTGATAAAGAATATTTTCAATCATTATTTTTTCACTGATGTGAAACCTGCTATTTGTTGGAATGACAATTTCTTATAAGATCCAAGTACTATCACTTAGTTGATTGATGGAGAGGATCCACTCAATAAGATGTAACAAAAGTACCTAAAGGAAAGGTTGAGTTATGATTTTTTAATGTAGTACAATAATCAATTAAGACAATGCGAAAATGATGTATTGATAATACACTTGAAGACACAGAGATTGGCTACACCTAGAAACATTAGAAGAATAATTTATAACAAGACTATCTGCAAAGCTTGACTAAATTCATTAGTGGGTGCCAAGAAAGTTAGTTCATGCCAAGAAAATTTTCACTAAGTGTTGAGCAAATGAAAAATCTAGTGTGTGCCAAGTGAAACAATAGGTGCCAAGCTAGATAAAATGTAGTAGGTGCCAAGCATTAGTAAAACTTAGTTGATGTTGAGTGAATCCATAGTAGGTACCAAGTAACACAGTATGTGTCGAGCATTAGGAAGTCAATAGTGGCAAGTTGCTACATTATTTGAAAAGTCAACGATTCACCAGATCTGAGTCGATAAGGTTGTTACCTTGAATTTTGTTAATAAAATGGAAGATAAGGATGGTGAGCTAGTGGTACAAAATTTTAGGTTAGCTTTTTTTAGGCAAATATAGGTAGGTTCCACATGATTTTTCTAGAAGAAACAAGATTAGGGGAAGATACATTGTTTCTTACCTAATTCATTCAAACCCAAAATAAGAGCGAGAAAATTAGAGTGGGAAAAGTATTCCAAACTTCTACTTAAGGAGCTACAGGTCAAGAATCAAAGAGAGAGTGGTCATAGTTAGGTAATGTAGGATGCAAAGTAGAATTTGGAAACAAAACTACAAAAATCTATGGAACTAATGGAAATCTGATAGGAAAAGGAGACCAAACTAGGAGTAATTTTTTTTAACTAGATATGGAGGATGCTATCTATTTTATTGTAAAATTTGATGATGTGTGGCTATGGCATAGAAGGCTATGTCATGTCAACATTGATAATCTGATTAGCATCAGCAATAAGAAGAAAGTAAGAGGTTTGCCTAAACTGAAGAAGCTTGACAATACAAAATACAAATAGTGTCATCTAGGAAAGATGACCAGGTCAAGTTTCAAAAGAAAAACCTATACTTCCAAAAAAGTACTAGACTTAGTTACAAAGGAGAAAGATATATAATGTTTTTTTTGGATGACTACTCTAGAATGATGACTGTCATGTTCTTAAAGAAGAAATCTAATGCATTTCAAATTTTTAAGTGGTATTTGACCAGGGTTGAGAAAGAAATAGGAAAGAGTATGAAGTTCCTAAGATCAGAAAAAGGAGGAGAGTTCACATCAAAATAATTTGAGACATTTTGCAATGATAAAGGAATTAAGAGACAAACATCAGCACCTAGAACTCCTCCATAAAATGGAATTGTAGAAAGGAGGAATAGATTAGTGATAGATTGTTCCAAAACATTAATGATGGAGAAGAATGTTGCACTAAAGTACTTAGAGAGAAGTTGTAAGTACAACTGTCTACACCTTAAATAGAGTAAAAATCAAGAAAGGTACAAATGCAATACCTTTTGAACTATGGTATGGTAACTCAACCAATGTTAAGCATTTCAAAGTGTTTGGTTGTAAGTGCTATATTCTTAAGGACACTAGAAATGGTACATTTGATGCAAAGAGTGATGAAAGCATATTCCTTGGATACTTCACTAGAAGTAAAGAATATAAGTGTTTAAATACTAACAATGACAAAATTGCAGAGAGTGCAAATGTAAACTTTGATGAACATATAGAAGTTCAAGATTTTGAATCTGTTAAGAAACTAGAAGAGTATAGATCCTTTGTATACTTCAATGAAGGAATGCCTACTGAAGAAGAAGCTGCCAATCAAGTTGGGAATTGGTAACAAGTCAGTATCTGTCGAGTCACAACTAGTGAATGCCAAGTTGCAAAATGAAGAAAACACACATTCTAATTCTGAAATTAGTACACATGAAAGAGATGGTGAGCTACCTGAAAGAGATGCACACAATGACTCTAATGTTGAAAGACCAAACATGGAAACAAGGACAGAACCAAGGCTATCCAAGTATGTGAGAAGGCATCACCCTATTGAAAAAATCATTGGTGACAAGGAAGCCAAACCAATGACAAGGAACAAACTAAGAAATGAATCATGTCTACTAAGCAAGATTGAACCCAAGATAGTGAGAGATGAACTACAAGATGATGATTTGTGCAAAGCTATGGAAGAAGAGATTGAGTACATAGAGAAGAACAAAACTTGGACTTTAGTTCTAAGACCAGCTAATAAGAATGTGATTGGTACCAAGTGGGTGTTTAGGAATAAGCTAGATGAGAATGGTGAGATCACAAGAAATAAGGCTAGATTAGTCTGTAAAGGTTATGCACAAGAAGAAGGACTAGACTATGGGGAAACATTTGCCCCCTATTGAAAGGATGGAAGGAGTAAGAACTCTACTTGCATATGCTACTTACAAAGGTTTCGAAGTCTACCAAATGGATGTAAAGTCTACATAGAACAACCAAAGGGATTTGTTGATGACAACAACAAGGATATGATTTGAAAACTACATAAAGCACTCTATGGCTTGAAACAAGCACCTAGAGCTTGGTATGACAAACTTCACAAATATCTTGTGAAGATAGGATTTGAGAGAATAGATAATAAAAATAACTTGTATATCAAGACAGAAAAAGGTAAGGATACTATGATATCTAAAATATTTTTTGATGATATAATATTTGGAGGAAGAGATGCACTATGCAAAGATTTTGTTGATCAAATGAAACATGAGTTTGAGATGTCAATGTTTGGGTAAACAAAATTCTTTGTTGGATTAAAAGTATATCAATAGAAATATGGCATATTTGTGACACAATCAAAATATGTCAAGGAGATACTCAAAACATTTGTCTTAGAGGATTAAAAACTAGTCAGTACACCAATGATAATAGGACAAAAGTTATCTAAGAATGATTAATTAGTTGAAGTAAATCAGATAATTTATAGATCAATGATTGGAAAGTTGCAGTATGTTGTACATAGTAGACCAAACATTGCATTGGTTGTTGGAATAGTAGCAAGTTTTTTGAAAATCCAAAAGAAAATTATCTTATGGTAGTAAAGAGAATAATGGGGTACCTAAAAGGAATAGATGACTTTGGCTTATACTAGAAGAGGATTGAAAAGTTTGAGTTAAATGCCTACACTGATGCAAATTGGGGAGGAAAAATTGATGGTAGGAAAAGCATTAGTGGAGGAGCACTCTTCTTAGGTAGAAGATTAGTGGGTGACCACAAGAAGTTGGGTCGCAATTTTGCAGAAGTCAGATCTGTGAAATTGTACTTCTCAAAAATGGGTACCCGATTTTTAAAAAATCGAGTACCCGTTTCTAAAATTAAGCTTCGGGCACCCGAGCCAAATTTCAAAAATTGGGTACCCAATATTTAACAGTGGATCGAGTGTCCGAAGTGCTCAAATATCGGGCACCCGACTTTTCAAATATCGGGTGCCCAACTTTCTAAAATTCGGGTACCCAATTTCTTATAAATCGGGTACTTGATTACTTAAAAATTGGGTACCTAATTTGTAAGAATTTATTTAAACTCCTTTTTGGCATTTTTGAGGTCATTTTTATGACCTCAAAAATGGGAACCTGATTAGAGATGCATATGGGAGCCTGATTTTCAGCCCTACTGACCACCCTGTTGCTGCTAGTTTTCGATACACCAGGTATTTTAATATGTTTTATACTATTTTACTTTATTTTTTTCAATTTTCAATTTAATACGTATGTTAATTTATTGATTTTTTTCATTTTTAATATACATAAAACTATACAAATTTACATTGTTAATGAGTAGATGTTTAATTTTTTGTATTTGTTAATTAAAATATAGTTTCGTAAATGTTTATTTAAAAAATTATTATTTTAGATGTTTTGAAATGTATTTAATTTATGTATTTATTACAATGTTGAAAGATTAGATTAGATGTAAATTCATTGTTTAAACATGTGATTTTACAAATAAATATAACCTCAACCTAGAACCATATAACCTCAACTTAAATTGATTATTTAAACTATAATCTCGACCTAACCATTTAAATAAAACCCTAAACATATATAACTAAGTAATTAATCACATAACAACCCCCGCCAAGGGATCCAAACAAAAAACTTCTAGTATTTAAAATGATTTTACTTAAATTGTATTGTACTTTGTTTAATGGATCGAAAATGGATGATGTAAACTATTTTATAAATGTATATTCTTTCAACCTTTCATACCTTGTGACATGTACAGTGGATGATTGTGCATTCCGAATTAATTTGCCAAGTGGCATTCAAAACAAATGTAGATATAAATTATTTAAATGGATTGAACTGAAGTAGTTAATATTCTTTCATGTGGATGTGTTATTTATTTTAGTTTTAGTGTACTTATAATTATTTTAAAATGAAATGTAAATGTGCTAATTAAGGAATGCAATCTCTTATGTTTTTTTATAAATGTAAATTATTGTATGTATGTTATTGCTTTCTTAGTAAAACTTTTGATTAGTTCTTTGGATCCCTTGGTTGGGCATCATTTAAGATTAACTATAATATCAATTTGTATTGAATTTAACTCTAATCATAACCCTTACTATCATTTTAACCTTAATCTTAATTTGCTAAAACCTACACCAGGTAATATATAAATAATTAAATAACTTTCCTATCTTACCTTGAGTACTAATTTTATATTTATGTGTATGACATGTGTGTGTGTGTGTGTGTGTGTGTGTGTGTGTGTGTGTGTGTGTTTCTTTTTAAATGTATTCACATACTACATGTACATGTTTAAATTTAAATATTGTTAATGTATGTAAATGTGTATTACTATCCATAATTGATTTTATGTAAACATGTGTTTGTAGTAAATATATTAATTTTAAATAACCACACATGTACACACACACATATGTATGTTAAAATTGAAATATATATATTAGTTTTTAATAAATTTGATAACTATCCATGATATTTAAACTAGACTTTAATCCTACAAACATAACTTTAAATTGCTAATATTCTAAACCCTAAGCATTGATAAGATCTAACCCTAAATTTCAAACTAGAATCCTAACTAGATAAACCTAAATACTAACTTCCCAATACTTGAACCCTACTCCTAACTATATTAAGTTAGTTTCATAATCTAAACTAGTTCCCTAATCATAACCATAACCATAACTTTAATTTCTTGATACTAAGCCCTAGTCCTTAATGTTAAACCACATTCCTAAATACTAGATATAGGCTAATCCTAATCCAAACTTGCAAGCTCTTTAATATTAAAATATATCAACCCTAAATTTAAATCCTATGATCTTAAATCCAAAACCTAATCCTATATATAATTCTAGAGTTCTCCTAAGATGTAATAATTTTAACTCTAATTTCAGGTAGATATCTAGAACTTGATGTAAATTTGTGTTCCCTAACCCTACTAAGGTGAATAATCAAATGTCTCAATTAAATTATAAGCCTAATCCTAAATGATAAACCCTATTTAGACCAGTAAAGTTAAACTTAGTGAACCCCAAGATCCTAAAAATTCATGTAATATAAAAAATCCAAAATCATAAGGTCTAAGTCAAGGACATAATCTTGAATTTCTAAGTAAATCCTTAAATTATTTAAACTTGTTATCCCATAGGTCATACTATAGGTCATAATCCTATTATCCTAATTGCTAAACTCTAATCCAAACTAGTAAACTCTAATATTAAAAGCTCTCAACCCCATTTAAATCTTAATCCTTACTCCTAAGCTCATTATTTACTTAACTATATAATCCTAGAACCATGATGTACTAACACATGTATGAAAATTATCTAGACATGTGACTATTTAAGTTAAAAAAATTACAATCCCTATTAAGGCTTGATTTTAGGAATCATGTAATATCTAATTAGAAGGGTATTGAAGCACTCTAACACCCCAATCCCTAACTAGATAATTATGTTAGGGTCGACTAATTTCTATTTATCTTGGGTTGGAAGTGCCTAATTTTACTATCAATTTTTTTGGTTAGAAGACGATGATAGTTCAAAATGATTTAGAAGATAGGGATAAAATGAGAACCATCATTCCTAGAATGAAGATGCATTATTCCAAGTGATAAACCCATTTCTATCATAAATCAGCTCCTCCATCCAAAAAATTAGTAATGAGAAATCCGTACATCAAGTAATCAATGGAGCGCTCATAAAATTGATCCCCAAGGGGAGATAAGAATCTCATTAAAAATAAGAGACAAGACACTCCTAAATACATATCTTACAAAATTATTGCCAAGGTCTTAGCCTCTAGACTAGAAGATATCCTACCCAAGATCATTAACCCTACACAAAAGTGTTTTGTTAAGGATATTTATACATATTGGAGAACTTGATAACCTATTGGATGAGTTTGGATTGGGAAACATTTCTAGGATAGAGTGTAGGCATGCTCAAGTAATTGATTATGAAAATATCTACAAAAGGGTGGAATGGAGTTTCACTACGATGATGTTGCAAGCCCTCCATCCAATATTATGTCAAATGGTGTCTTCTCTTATGATTGTGTCAGGGTTTTAGTAAAGAAATTAATGGGGTTAGATCATAATTAATAAGTATCTAATGTACATAGTTTGTTGATAATTTATTTGTATTCTTTTTAAGCTACAAGAGTGCAACATGAGTCATTTAATGATCAAATTGGACCTCTTTTCTTTGTATCAAGTAGTAAGATTTATGTCTCTACATCTATCTTATTGGGGCTAAATATTGAGTAAACTACCTTGTGTAGTAAATATGGTATTGGATGGAGATTTCATAATTAAGGGGTTAGGTACCTAGGGATTCCATTTTTAGTAAACCCTAACATATAAATGAAATGTGTCTTTATATCAACAATAAAATCTTTGGAAAACTCAACAACTGGAACTCTAATTATCTCACTTTGGCTGGTAGAATTCAAGTACGTTAAAAGATTCTCTCCTCATATTGGGTGTAAGTTTATCTTCTTCCTACTCATTTTATTTAAATTAGTTTGGTCTTCTATATAAATTTGTTAGGAACATTTTGTGGTTAGCCAAGGGATTACTCTGGCAATAAAATGGATAGCCAAAGCTTCATAAGGTAATGAATTATGGATTATGATTAGAATTAGGATTATTATATGGTTAGGGATAGGGTTCACATGTATTAGTTCATTACCTGACATGATCTACACTTATAGTTTGCATTAAAAAGAGAATGATAGTTAGGATTCAAACTACAATCATAAATATTTTTTAATCAAATTACGTAATTCTATCTCTAAGCTTTCATTAGATAATTGTAACCTTAACTCTCATCCTAACGCGATCTATTATATATCCTATAAACAATAGGACCATGTAATAAATATCTAAAACCTAAATATAATTCTAACTAAAACCATAATCCTAGGTAAGTTCCCTAACATTAAAGGACCATAATCATTATAATAATCTTAAGCTTGGCCATCATGACAATCGTTAACATAACAAAATTGTAAACCATAACCTTGTCATAATCTTAACTTTGTTTCATCCTGAGATGAACATGTATAATCCATAACGAGTTCATACAATCCCCCAGTGTCACAAAATAAGTGTACATGAAAGCAAAATTAGCTTGGTGGCTCCTATTTTAAGAAAAGAAACGTTGAACTAACCTAGATATATTTTTTTGGACTATTATTTTATGATTAGACTTAAAAGTTTAGTATTTAATGTTAAATTTGACTTAAGTGTTTAACTTTATTTATTTAATTGATACATATGATTTTAATAAAGATATGCACGCATTTATATAGATCTAGTTGATAACTTTTAGATTTAAGTTTTATTAAATAGTAATTTTGTCATGTTTTATGTTGTGATGTATTTTTGTCATGTTTTAAATGTTTTATGTTGTTTAAACATATATGGAGATTATATTTGATGGATCCACCACCACCCCCTCCCCTTCCCATACCCCTTCCTTCGCCCCCTCCATCTCCACCTCCACCTCCACCTCCACCCACACCTCCACCACCCACTGTAGATGACCTCTGCAAGACCATGAGGCATAACCTCAATAACCTCATGCATGATATAGAGGCTATCCGACATGAGAGACACCCCCCTCACCTACTACGTCTTGCAGATAGCATGCAAGGTGTGGTTGACTCCATCCATCATTTTGATTCATACATTGATTCATTTAGATCGTGGAGGGAAAGCATCCATGCCTTCTACTGTGATGGCTTATCATACAAAGAGCTTTATAACCTCCATATAGGTAAAGGGAATTTTCAACATTATTTTTTAAACCCTAAGATGGGTGAACCAATTAGTGATAAGAAGCCTCACATTTCTATTAGGTGGTGTACACATCCACGTATAGCATCACATTTTTGGGAGTGGTGGTATAAAAATGTAAAACAAAAACACACATGTTAATAACCACATAAATTAATGTTCAAGGTATCTAAACTATGTAAGTCTATGTGTAATTTTTATGTATTACTATGTGAAATTGCACAAGATGTTGATAATTTGCATAAATTGTAATTGAGACCTGAATAAGAGGTATATAAGTTCTCTAAATTGGTATTAACAACACAAACATACATGTAATTGAATTATATAAGTACATATATATATAAATAATACAATAATGAAAAAACTTACATGTGTTTGATTTAAATGTAGTCATCCCACTGTACCATCTGCATCCTCTCTTTTTTGCAATGCATCTATGATTTTCTTGTGCTCGTCCATTGAAATTATCCATAATACCTTATTGGCAGGTCTCCCTTTGTATCTTTCTAATTTGATATTTGTTGCCACAACCAAATGAGAATAGTGTAAAATCTTCTTTTCAGTTTGGTAGTCTTCAAATGCTAGCAAACTATTTCTTCTCGTTAGGTATCTACATAGCCAAGTGCCAGCTACAACGAAAGACCCAATTGGATACTAAAAACCATCATCGTCTACTTGATGAAATGTCAATTTTTTCTTAGGTTCCACACATCTAGCTAGCCAATACTCAGTCTATTCATCATTATCACTAGGTGCAATAACAACATAAACATGTCCTACAAGATAAGATAAAGTATAGAAACACTTTAATCACATGAGTGTACATATGCAAATTATATAAATTGAAGCATGAGATCACAAAAAAATCTAATTAAATTGTACATACCAGGTTCTATGAGGTCTAAAATACGATCATAGTCTTCTGATGCAAAAGTAACATTGTGGCCTTCATTTACTATATCATCTTCAAAATGTGTGTCAGTAGGTGTTAATGATCTTTGTTTCCAATCTTAAACCCATTATGTATTATCACATTCTTCCCATTCACCTGCAAGACAAAATTGACAAAAACAAGCAAGCTCTCTAGTCCATATAGTCCAAGTGTTAGAATCTAAACTCATAAATGAATGCCATTTAGTTGACCCACTAATTGTATCACAATGATATCTTGAAGGGATGTTATTTTATTCAACTAGGTAGAAGAAACGTTTGATTGTAGAGTTCTAACTTGATCCCATGTATAAATATTTGTTACACCATTAAACAATCTCATGTGCATTTCAGAATTTAGCTTTTTCCTCAAATTTTAATTGCTCTCTACTAAGGGATCTCTTCACGCATGCACCAACACCATCATGTTCTCCTTTACCATGTCCAGCCTCAAAAAAACTCCACACATGTTGGATGTTAGTTCACCTATGTGTCCTACTCAACCAATAGAACATTCTAGCATTCTTGAATTGTCCTATACAATTATCTGACCATATCCAATGTTGTGTCATTTGAATTTGTCTCTCTTTTAAATTATCATAAAAGACCTTGAAACAATATTTGACAAACTTAGATGAATGGAGTTTATTATCACTTAAATAAAAATGATACTCTCTCAATATTTTTCGATCCTCCTCTGTACTATCAGGTGCATGCCTATAAACTATATGAAGGGTATGTGCAGGATCATGGTGTGCCAAAAAGTGGCGATCTGAAAAATATGTAGTTCTGAAATGCCTCAAAGAATTTCAAAATCTATTCCCACTTTTTTCCCACCCATCCTGATACTAAATGAAAACAATTAATACCTTTATAATTCCTACTATATCTTTCAATACCAACCTTATATGGTCATCTTTAAAACATCCCGAAAATGTGTTTTTGGCATGTTCTTATGTGTTTTTTACTGCAAGCATGTAGCTGACGACTTTTTTTTAACCAAAATTTGATGTAATAAAAAGGGTTTCTTAAGAATGTTCTAAGCTTTTCATAAATGTAAGTTTTGTCAAATTACGAGTTCAGTAAGTAATTATTACTTATTTTCTAATGAAGTTAGCTACAAAGTGTTGATTGACATACTGGTTGAAAAATAGCTATAACTTTCAAACCATATAAGATTTGTGGGATCCAAAAGATGCGTCACATTCTATGCTTTGACTAGTATAAGAAAAAAAAAAAAAAACTTAATTTTGATTTTTTTTGAAGTAGTTAAGGTGGTCAGACATAGGAGTTTTTTAATTCTGAAAATAGTATAGTAGAAAATTTATAATTAATTATTTATTTGGAATAAAAATTGCCAAAAATATGCGTCACATCCAGGCATGAGTCTACTTTTTATATCTAAAATTATATTTAAAAATATTATCATTTGATTATGATTAAGGTGGTCAGACATACACCTACTTTTTATTTTTGACCTGAAATTTTTGTAGTACTACATTAAAATCCAAACTTTTGACCAATCAAATAATTTTTTCTCCAGATAAGGCCTTGTAGTTTAGAAACTAGATTCAATTTCCTACAAATTATTTTCTTACAACTTTTTGATATAAAGTCCAGAACCACTTTAAAATTATGTGTCAAGTTGACATAACCCTGATTTGCTGGTTTTTCACTGCCACTTAAGGCCATAGTTTGGTACACCATGATCCTACACATACCCTGAACATAAATTGTTATTTGCACTGAATTGTAATATTGTGGTTGTACCTCTTCTTGTGGTGCAAGCGTGTAGTTCTCTACAAAGTCAACAACTGAAAGTATAGTACCAATTGAAAATGTATTCTTACATATGTGAAATTTTCCATCAAGCCATCTAGAATATTGAGAGTGTTTAACATATTTTGGTATGATCATACTCTTAAACTCATCCATAAATGCATGACAACTAACGTTATCTGTAACTAGATCACACCTTCTTCCAATCTTCCCATCCTTCAATGGATATTCAATAGTTTTGAATCTTTTTACCTCAACTAATTGTTGTCCAAAAGTAGTCAAAGCATTTTCATGCAAACATTCATCTAACAAAGAAAGATTGCCGCACATATCACATGTACTAGAAAGACATGCATTGAAAAGAAAGTATTGATCATTAGGTGGCTTACAAAACAAACCTGATATGAAATCTTTTATAGTTTGAGGTAGTATTTTTATACCACATTCTTGCAACATTTCTTTACTATGCATGGTACCACATATAGAACAAAATACATCATAATGGTAATGAAATTGAATATGAGTTTTACAAAAACATGTAATTCTTTCCTTGTTAATCCTTACATAGCATGGTTTACACTTTTCAAAAGATCTTTGACTAATGGTAATATTTAATACCTTACCATCTACAAATTTTTTAAACAATTCAGTTTGAGTCATGTCCAAAAGGTGCTTAGGATGCGGATCATGTATTTTTAAATCAATTCTCAATTTAAGAACATCTCTTGAATTAGGTGATACTCTTGTATTATCATGCCAAAAAAATTCAATCAAACTTTTGACTTCACTAGTAAGTTTCATATAACATCTCGGGAGTCTACCACTAGAAGTCCATAAAATATTTTTTGGATCACATTCAAAGTTAACCCTTCTCTTTATAGCTCTTTCTAAAGTCTTACGATTCACATTAAGATATCCATTTATGTTGCTAATCAATCTTTTTTCAGATGTTGATTTGTTAACTAAAGCTATTGTTATTTCTCGTCGTGTTGCATTCTTATCTTTAGATCGACTTCTCTTTTCGATAACATCAAAGGCACTAGCAATAGTGGATACAACTTGTTTTAAAGACTCATTTTTATTCTTTGTTTTTGCATACATTCCCAACCTTCTCATTACTTTTTGCATTTTAGATATTTTAAATAATTGCAATATTAGCTGACATTGAAACCCAAATTTCTTATTATAAAAAAAATGCCTATACAATCTATTAGCATGTGTCCTAATTTGTCTCCATGAAACCAATCCCTCAAGATTATCTAACACATCATTAGAAATATGAAAATTATGTTCAGACACTTTACTATCATCCTGACATGTTTGTTCAATAGTTGGTGTTTCTATGTCTACATTCATGCAATTTTTATTTTCAGACACTTTACTATTTTCACTGTTATTTAGGATTTGAATATAAATTTCAAATTTTCTTGATATTTCTTTTGGGGCAAGCATTTCAATTGGAGTGTTTTGTGCATGATTGTTTGACAATTACTTCTCATGAAGAAAATCTAAATCATTTAAATTGTAACCTACTTCTAAAAAAATCACCAATTTCATCATGAGAGAAAATTTGAGGGTTTGGAGACACACCTATATTGAATGCATGATTAGAATGTGCACTTGAATTTTCTTGTATTGGGTTCTCTTCTTTGACCTCTTCATCCATTGTGGTATCCTCAATGTCTTTCTCCTTTGAAACATTGTTCAAGTCTCTAATTTTTTGTCTTCTCTCTCGTTGACGTTGTGCTTCATTCTCTTTATTTGCTGCAACTTCCTCATCTGTTAGAACATTTGCTTTCTTCTTTCTTCATTGTTTTGATCCCATGTTTGCACCAATTTTGAATTTGAATTAGTACCTTGCAAATTGTATAAGAGGACAAAAAAATAGAATAAAAATGATAGAATTTGCTATTACAGATCAAAATTGTTATTCAATCATTTCAATCATTGAAATTCGGTCGATGGGACAGCTTTTGGGGTCCAATAGGTACATTAGAAACAAGTACCCAATTGCTTAAAAATCAGGCATCCGATTCTTTAAAAATTGGGTACCTATTTATAAATCAGGTACCTGAATTTAAAAAGAATTAGGTACCTGAATTTAAAAAGAATCAGGTACCCGATTTTGAAACAGTCGGGTACAACAGTTCATAGCAATTGGGCACCAAATTTTTGAATTACAAATCGGGTGCCCGATTCTTGACACATGAGCAACAATTCGGTATGGCTCTTGACTTTTGCATGGGGTTTTGCCTTGGGGAAAGGCATGGCATAGGCTTGGTCCCACCAAGCCATGCCTTTATGGTCTTTTTTTTTCTAAGGCATTTAATCGACAATTTGTGGTATTGTCATAATTCTTTTATAGTCATTCCCATTAAATTTTTTGACGAGACAAAAACTCATTATAGGTCTTACTGTTCTGGTTTCAAAAATATAAATTTTATAGTGTTATTAGTTTATTTTCTATTTTTCCATTATTTATTAATCAAAACTATCTCCTTAACGTTGAAAAGTGACATTCACTAAAACTTTAATAACTTTTTTATTTTTTAATTTTTCTTAGATTAATTTATATGTCATCAATCTACATACAATTCTTTTGATGTTAAAAAAAAAATTGAAAAAGGTGAGATTTTGATCAAATTATGTGGTCCATACACGAGAGGTTTTAAAATTTTCCTTTATAGCCAATTAATAATTAATAATAAAAAATTATTCAATAAAAAATTAAGAAAAAATATTGTCATCAATCTTAGGTGTACTAGGTAACTCCCTTTAAAAGGATTTGCAAAATTTTATTTATTTGTGTCAAATTATGGTGTTCGTACATGAGCATGGTATGGTCCTAAATCAAGCATTTTGAAAAAGTGGTTTTTAAAGATCCATACCAAAAAAAAATCTATCATATGGGTATACAAATAAATTACATATTCAAAAACTATATTATGAACACTAAAAATTTTTAAGGAATTTTTTTATATTCAATCTCCAAATACCTCAAATTTTGACATCAATTGACAAAAAATTTAAAAAACAGGAAAAACACTTCCACTTTTTGGCCAAAAGTGAGACCCAACTTCTTGCACTGACCCTGGTCACTTGGACTAGTAAAAAAGCAAAGTTGTACCTCATAGTCCATAGAAAAAGCTAGGTATGTTGCTGCTGCCATAAATTGTACACATATTGTATGGATCAAGCACCTGTTGAAAGATATGAAGGAAGAGATAACTGAACTTGTGATACTCTATTGTGATAATACAAGTGCCATCAACATATCAAAGAATCTTGTGATTCATGCCAAAACAAATCACATTAAAATTAAGTATCCCTATGTAAGAGAATTGGTGGAATACAAACAAGTGAAGATGTAATATGTCAACTCAAAAGAATAAATTGTTGACATCGTCACAAAATCATTACCTAAAGATGAATTTGAGTATCTTAGAGGTAAGCTAGGGGTAATGCCCCTATCCAAAGTTGTTTGAATAACAACAAGACTACCTTGCATCAAATAAGTTGATTGTTAAAATAATATAAGTTGATGTAGAGGATCCTACTTTAGGTTTTGACTGAACTACCTAAAGTGTTGAATTTCCAAATCAGTCACAAGCAAGATGATAGAGGGATAAATTAGAGTTCCTACAAATTCTACACTTGCATGATAAGATGCTGAGATAATATATCTTTGGCATTGTTGTTAAAGAGGGAGAGATAACAGAAACTGATCAGACATGTAGAAGGAGAAATAGAAAATCCATAGGATCAAATGGTAAAGAGGGAGAAATAGTAGAAAGGGAGTAGAAAATAAGGAGAAAGAAAACAATAGATAAGAGAGAGAAGAAAAAGAAAAGAAAATAGTTAGGATAATTGATCAGAGAGGGAGTAGAACAAAAAGGAGAAGACTATGTATCAACAAAGAGGGAGATATGAAAGATGATGAAAATAAATGACAATAGTTTTCTTTTTGGCATTTGATTTACTATTTTAACCTAGTTATCTTCTTGATAACTTGGTTGATCAGTTTGGTTTACCATCAATGACAAAGAGGGAGATTGTTGAAATTAGATTGAAAAGATCATTATTGGAGATAATGAAGAAAGGAGATTATTGATAAGAATGTTTTCAATCATTGTTTTGTCACTAATGTCAAACCTACTATTTTTTGGAATAACAATTGCTTATGAGATCCAAGTACTATCACATAGTTGATTGATGGAGAGGATTCAATCAATAAGATGTAACAAAAGCACCTATGGGAAAGGTTGAGTTATGATTTTGTAATGTAGCACAAGGATCAATTAAGAAAATAGTAAAATGATGTATTCATAATACACTTGAAGACAAAAATATTGGCTACACTCAGAAACATTAGAAGAATAAGTTATAACAAGGCTATCTGCAAAGCTTGACTAAATTCATTAGTGGGTGCCAAACAAGTTAGTTCATGCCAAGCAAATTTTTAGTAAGTGCCAAGAAAATGCAAAATCTAGTGTGTACTGAGTGAAAAAATAGGTGTCGAGCAAAGTTTAGGTGCCGAACTATATAAAATATAGTAGGTGTCAAGCATCAGTAAAACTTAGTTGATGTTGAGTGAATCCACAGTAGGTACTGAGTAACACAGTTTGTTCTGAGCATCAAGAAGTCAATAGTGCTAAGTTGTTTCATTGTTTAAAAAGTGAAATATTCACTAGATCTAAGCTGATAAGGTTGTTATCTTGAATTTTGTGAACCAAATGGAAGATAAGGATGGTGAGTTGGTGGTACAAAATTTTAGGTTAACTATTTTTAGGCGAATACAGGTAGATTCCACATGATTTTTCTAGAAGAAACAAGATAAGGGGAAGATGCATCCTATCTTACCTAATTCATTCAAACACAAAATAAGAGCAAGAAAAGTATTCCAAACTTCTACTTAAGGAGTTATAGGTCAAGAATCGAAGAGAGAGTTGTTGGATATAGTGTGTACTGTCAAGGAGAAGGCACTAAGAGGGAAGAACAGAGCACAAAGACTCTGCTTCGATAAGTGACCATAGATGAGATTGCATTGGCACAATGAGTATGGAGACTCAAGGAGACAAGGCTTGAAAGAAGGACAAGCTGTTAGAGCTACAAAGATTGAAAGCAATGCAAATTTTTGAATTGAATTGAGATCTAAAATCTGCAAGTTATGTTGTGAGTTATATCAGATCAAAAGCACTCATTGTTACTCTCTTGCAATTGTATCAGTCAGGGAAAAATCATATGGACTTATGGTGGTCTAACAACTTTTGAAAAATCCTTTAATAGGGTGGAATTCCAAGTGAATATTATAAAGTCCTTTAACCAGGCACACTCCTAACAAGGTGTTTGAAATCCCTTAACTGAGTCACATTTAATAGTGTGTTGTAGCCTTTAACAGGGAAGGCCTTTCACAAGGCATCACTTCAAAAGAGTGAGAAACAAAGTAGCATCTTACTAGTGGTTTTCCCAAATTGGGTTTCCACATAAATCATTGTATTATGTGTTGATTTTTCATGTTTTATTCCTACATGTTAATTTATCAGTAACTTGCTAAGAAGAATGTTTAGTGTGGATGCATGGTTAGTTTGAATGAGCTCGCTATACTTAGTGAAAAAGTTTTATTGGGACATTTGGACCTTGAATAACTGATTCACCCCCCCTTCTCAATTATTCTAAAGCATTTCTAACATTTTACACTCCCATGTAAGTCAATATTATGAAAATTTCAAACTTTCCATTTGAATTTCAATTTGATAGTTTCTATTTTCTATGAGATGCCATTCCAAAAACTCATCCATAAACTCCCCTAAAATTTTCTTTGTATTAAGATATTTACTCTTTATAATCTTGTTCCAATATTTGTTATCCTCAAAGATTTTCCATATCTATTTAGCTAGGAGAGTACAATTAATCAATCTAACAGAATAAGCACCTAGCCCTTCATTGGATTTAGTAGAATACACTTTATTCTAGGCCACTAATATCAGTATTTTTATAACTTTCATCCTAGACCTAGGGAAATTCGTTCCTTTTTTTTTATGGCTTTCGCAAACATACTAGACATCCTAAACAAAATCATAGCATAAATTGGGAAATTTTGAAGAGTAGATATAATAAGATACAATATACTAGCTTGGTTAAGTCAAGCCAATTTGAAATCACAAATTTATGATTAAATCTATCTGCCAAAGCTGACCAAAAAGATTTTTTGGTATTTAGGGCTAAGGGTAAGCCAAGATAGCGAGTTGCAAAATTGTTAATTTTTTTAATCTATACTACCAGCAATCCTTACTTGTCTATGGGCTATGGTATTGATAAAGTAAAGAGAGCTATTATCCCTATTGATGTATTGAAATATGACTTTAGTATAGACCTAGAGCCAATCTTTGAAATCTTTGACCTCCTTAATGGAGGATTCTCCCATCATCATTGTGTCATCAAAAACTTGATTGAGTGAGAAGTGTAGGATATTCCAAGACAATTTAAGGCCTACAAGTTTACCATTTGTCACTCCAACACTCAAGTATATGCCAAGAGTCTTAGCTTTAATGGAAAGAAAAATAGGAGAAATGATCTCCTTTTCTTAAACCCCTAGTCATTTTAATTTTTTTTAGGAAGAATAATTGAAAATGACCAAGAAAGAGGAATTGCCAACCAGCAAGTTGACTAGCTAGGTGAAGTGATTCCTAAAACCAAAATTCCTCAAAACTTTGTAGATGTAATTAAAAAGAAGGATGGGTCTATACATATCCACTTTTCTAGCATCCTCCTTTTTTGGAACCAACACAATGGATATTAAGTTTAAATCTTTGAGAAATTACCTATTTCTAAGGAAGTGTTTTACTACTACACAAATATCAGAAGCCACCAAATCCTAGAACTACTAAAAGAAGAACATAGGGAAGCCACCAAGGCTAGGTGATTTCTCTACTTTAAAAAAAACATAAATTTTCCAACTTCTTTATTCAACATACTACCCACTAGTAGTTTGTTCATGTAATCATCTAGAATGGATATAATCCAAGAGAGGGTTTTAGAAAGCCCAACAAAGAGAGTGGTTTTTAACATGCAAAGAAGAGAAGAAATTCACAAAAGATTTAGAGATATCCCCATCTAACTTTAAAACACCATTTTTAGAAGAAATATCAATAATTTTTCTAGTAGTTCTAGGTTTAGAAGTTGTCATATGATAGAATCTAGATTCTTGTCTCCAACCTTTAACTAGAGGGCCCACAACATTTGCAAGGAATTTTTTTTCTATTTGTGTGTGGTAATAATGAGGCAATTTTTTTAAAAATATCTTAAGCAATAGGCATCCTCATCAATTGCTAGGTTTTTGATTTGCATGTTTATCATATGATTTTTATGATTTATTACTAGACTAATTCACCCTTCCATTAGTGCCTAACAAGCCTAATAATTGGTATCAGATCCTAATCCCTTAAATGAGCTTGAATTTATTGCAAAGAGCCTTAAGGTAGATGTAGAAAAACTAAATATTAAAAGAAACTTGAAGAAGAAAAATATGTCATATAAAAATATAAAGGAAGATGGGTATGTGAGGAAAATTTTCTCAATGATTTCTGCAGTAAATCCCTATGTTTTTGATAGCCTATGATAATATTAAGTTGACCTTTGAGTCTCTGGATGCAAGTTATATTTTAGATTTTTTCAAAAATAACTGGGGAGTGTTGAATAGTGGGATTTCCCATCAAATTTTCACAATGGTTATGGAAGTGCTTTCACTTTTTTCTCTCCATGACCATGATCATATATATTTGCATATAACTTGTTTATTTAATTGGTTGAGGTGTTGCTGATGGGTATGGATTTGATGGTGGGGTGACTATGGAAGTGGATGATTATGGAGTTAGGAAGTTTGTAGGCCATGTCTCACAAGTACAAGAAATGGTTGGTGCATGCCAAAGGAATAGGGTGGAGATATTTCTTATATTTTTAGGCTCTTCAAGGAATTAAGATGTGGATTTCCCATTATGCAAAAGCTCACTGATGATTCCTCCTACATGGAAATTGACTAAAAGCTTGCATTTTGTTTCTAGCCTAATAGGCTCATACCTTTTTTAGTTTGTTGTGGCCGTAGAAGATTAAGGGTTATATGCAGTGGCACAATCTTATCTAAAGTCTAGTTGTTTTCTTTTACAAATAGAGTGAGGTCAAATTAGTAGTTACAAGTTGGTATTAATAGTAGTTTACATGTACAGTAATATAAATATCTATACTCTTGTCATAAATTTTAATCTCTAGGTTGACTTTAATATAGTGCTTTAGTAGATAGCTCATGGGTCTTTAGAGTCAGATTGTGTTGAGTTTATGGTGATTTGGGAGAAATTTTAGCTCTCTTAATATAAATATATAGGCATATTTTCCTTTTGACTTAAAAAAAATTCAAATAAATATTTAATAAATTTAGAGATAGATTAAAGGAACTTGAATAGTAGCTAAGTAAGAGTACATATATCACCAAGAATAACTTTTAGAGAAAAGTGGATATGATAAATATGAGTAATCCCTAGAAGCCATGATCTAGTAGAATGAAAATTTAAGTTAGATTCAGAAGAATCTCAAACTGGAAATAAAATCCTTATCTATCAAAATGAGTGAAGACCTTGAAGAAAGAAGATCTATTGAAGAGTCTAGGAAAAGAATGAAGGATGCAAGGAAGATTGTTGAAAAAGCCCTACAATCAAAAGGTGAAGAATAATTTAAGTCACACTAAGAGGTTGGTATATTGCATGCAAAATTTCATAAAACCAATGAAGAGAATGAATAATTGAAAGGAGATATTAAATACACAAGGAAAGCAGTTGAAAAGCTAGACAATGAAGTCAAATATACTAATAATATATTGAATAAAATTGACCAAAGAATCATAAAGCTTTATGAATACATAAGGAATCAAAAAACACATGAGGAAGATATGGACTCAGATATATAAGCTATGAATCTTGATATTCATCTAACACTAAAGAAACTAATAAATATGTCAAATTCACTACCAAGGTAAATCAAAAGATCTAGGGTAGGAAATCTTAAAAATTGGTCTATTACTACTATCATAATTTTCATCATACAACTCAAATTTTTTGGTCAAATATTAGATTTAAGTTTTTGAATGCAACAACAAGAGATTTTTTTGGTGTAAATAAGTATTCAATATTTACACTTTACTTAAGTTTACTTAGGTTAATGCATTTTTTTTTATTAGTTAGTCACCTAGGAGTATGCATACTCTTGTGAGTTGTCATATTGACAACATAGGAGTTAGCACTCTAATTATACACATGGTGTCTACAACATAGGAGTTAGCACTTTATTTGAGCACATGGTGTCTACAGCATCTCTACACAAGCCATACTTGTCCTCTCATTAATGCATGTACATTCATGCACAATGTTGGACATGTGCTTAGTTGTCATGCTTATCTCCTAGTTCTCTCTAAAACCATTCTAGATGCATCTTAGAGGCTTTTATATATAGGCACTCCTGGTGTGTATGTACATGTTTTGAGATATTCATTATCATATTGATCATACTCTTTTGGTTGACTATTGTGCTTATTCTTGAGTTCCTTGATCTTGGGTGAATTTTTCCCTAAGGCAAATTCTTACATGGTATCAGAGCTATACCAAATTCTTACATGGTATCTGAGATTGGAGAATATCTCTTCACATAGCTATTTGAGACTATTCTTTCTTCACCTCTTTGAGGACACCTCGACCTAGATTTGGAGAATTGCAGTCATTGGAAGCGTCTAGAGCCAAAGTAGACCTTGGCATTTCATTTGGCCTATAAATTCACCTATGTTGGGCTATAGTCTAAATTGAGACAAATTTATTTTGCAAACTAGCAACCCAAAGGCCTAATTTGCAAAATTGGTATGATCATTTCAGATCTGCATATTTTATCATTTGGATCTCTACTTTTTTTTTCTAATCTGCGTTATTTTTTGGAAAAAATTTGGCCATCAGGCTAGTAGGAGAGATTTTTTTCAAGAAAATATTGGAGCTTGCTAGTTTTAATTAGATATTGGCATCAAATTTAGAAGGTCAAAAAACCCCTAAATTAGATTAAATTGTTTCATCCAAATCAAACATTTGAGGCCAAATCTAGAGCCATTTATTTTTTGGAGGTGCAATGACAATGATTTAGGAAAAATAATTACAATAGTGATTTTCAAATAGCAATATCTCCCTCATATGAACTTCTTTTTTCGATAATTTTTTTTGTTTTGGGTTAGAATTTCATGATATACACATTGGTGTAGGTAGTTTGAGATCTTTGTTCCTGATTTTCTTTCCAAATCACAAATCCCAATTTTTTCCACTTCAAATTCTTAGTATGGGCTCATTTGGACACGTAATCAAGTTCTATTTTTTTGTAAAGTGCATAATTTTTTTTCCACTTTCCAGATCTGTAATCAAATTATAGACTTCTATGGACATAAATACTACTTTTAGAAATAGGTCCTAAATTGGCAAGTGGCAAGTGCCAAATCATACATTTGGAGGGGGGGGTTAATTTATTTATTTTTTTGCATGTTGGGGGGTGTATATATACATAAGGAATATTTATGTCAATTTTTTCTCACGATGTTTGGATGACTCTTTGGGAAGCATATGGAGATCCCACAATTCCTCCTTTTCTAGAGGATATTTTATCTTTAGTCACTTCAGCTATGGTTCCTTCAACTCTAGATGAGATCACACCTCATAATACTCTGGCCGATTCTACTAATCTAGTTCTAGCCAATGATTCTCCTAGTTCAGTATAGTACGATATACAATGTCTTCCTACTTTAGCTTCATGGGAAGACTTCCTTCCAAACATTGCAGAGCTATTCATGGAGTTATACATTAAAGATGTGCTAGAAATCATTGATAATATTTATCTTCTCTCTGTTGAGGTGAATACTTCTTTAGTTTCCATAGTGTTAGATTCATGTACTTCAGTACAACAGGGTGCACCTTGTCTTCTAGCTCCAGCATCAGTGGATAACTTCTTGACAGATATTTCAAGTTTGTTTGTGGAGTCACACATAGTAGATTTGGGAGATGACATTGATGATATACATCTTCTCTTTGATGAAGAAGATCCTTCATTAGTTGTTGTGAGGACTCACTCTGACCCTCATGTCCATTCTCTACATGATCAATCTTTATAAGTTGATGTGATTGTGGATCCTTATGTACAGTAGTTGTAGGAGGTCTCTTTATCATTTGAGGAGATAGTAGGTTCTTTGGAACAAATTCTACACTCATTCTTGCTAGATCTACAATCGTTCTTTTTAGTAGTGTTGAAAGGGGTGACCATCACTATTAGAATTCCCTTTTGTTAGAAGAAGTATCTTATTATCTATCTTCCACTTTATTTTCTAGAGGTTTGGAAAGTAAAATTTCAAGGAATTTGAATCTTTCTTTTCTAAGTTCTTCTAAAAATATTCAATAATAGTTTGTGAACTATGGAAAGAAGAATAAAAAATTACTGTAGACATTTGTTAACAAAGTTACACACTATTACAAGCTAGGGTTTTTTTTGCACCAAAAGATTGATGTATTAATACCCAATACAACCACTAGACTTATAGAACATAGGAGGTAGTTATGCCATGTTGCAAATCTCAAAGGGAAGGCTGGTGGTTAGTCCAACAATTTCTCCCTCAACATTACTCGAGGAGATTCAAACTTTTGACAAAGCTCTGATACCACTTGTTACAAGCTAGAGTTGTCATTGCACCAAAGGATTGACCAGTTAATGCATGATACAACCACTAGACTTATAGAATATAGGAGACGGTTAAGCCATGTCATGAATCTCGAAGGAGAAGGCTAGTGGTGAGCCCAACAGACACAACATCCTTGATCCTAATGGTGGGGTAAGAAACTCAAATTGGTAAAAAATTTAAGGAGGCAAGAGAGTCGTCTAAAATAAAAGACATTGTAGATGGAAAAAAAAAAAACCTTCTAGGAAATCTATTTACCAATTTATTAAAAAATATTATGTCTTGAAATCTTAGGGGTTTTATTTCCCATCACAAGAAAGATGTGTTGAGGAATATAATTAGAGACCACAAACTAGATTTATTTTTATGATATAGATGTGATGGAGGAAATTTGAATCAAGGGAATAAAACATAAGTTCATTACATAACCTATGTGCTTTTGTTTTTTATTATGGTTTGTATTGTGAGTGTGTGATATGGAGAGGGGAGATAAGGAAATAGGAACCTTTAAATCCCAATTCCAAAAAACTAGGTCTAGCAAGATTAACATTAACCAATTGAACAAGGAGCATCAATACAAAACTAGATCTAGGAGAGTAGGTGAAGGATAACCAATAATCCTTAAGATCCTCAATATGTGTGTATGCTAAATAAAGATGTCCTGAATTGAAAAATGGAGGGACAAGAACTCACCTTTAAATTTTATTTTCTTCTTGTTGTAATATAATCAAAATTGAAGGAAATATTTAGATTTAGGACTAAAACTATGGGACAAACAAAACCATGAAATCTTTCAATAGTCGGTCAAGGATGAATTGGTGCATTAGGGGTGTAGTGCAACCCTAATTGACTATCTCTATCACTATTTCCATTTTTGTAGCTTTATAGAAGGCAAAAAAGGGCACTCTAATCTATAACTTATTTCAAAATCTGAGATCCTTAATCTGCAATAAAAAAGGGTTTTGTTGTTGGTAGGGGGTTTCCTTAGTTAAACCCCAAATTTGGAGCTAACCCTGAATTGAAATAATTGAAATAAGATATCTATAAAGTAAATATACAAGCTAATCTTACAAATCCATATCTCTTGAATTGAATGCAATGTGCTTGTCTCCACAAATAGATTTGGACCAAGAAAATGAATATAAATGGATGTACCAAAGGACTTTTGAAAAAGTTATTTCTAGATAAAATCCTTCAATTTCTTGAATGCTTGAATTCTTATTCTTTAATAGAATATTTGAATGGATGCTTGAAGGCCTAATCTTGAATGTAAAAGAACTTGAGAGCTTGAACTTGTGAATATTTGAGAATTTATGAGTAGTTATATTTGAAAAATGGAGAAAATGGATGGTTGTAAATAGAAATAAAAATCAACTAACTATCATAGGCCAACTATCATAGGATTTGTACTTGATTTTCAAAATATGAGACCTAGAGAAAAAGAAACCAAAATAGGGTTCAATCAGGGGCACAATGTACTCCTTATTGCCCCATTAGGGGTTTAGTTCCCCCTAATTTCTAGGTACACAAACCCCAATGATAATCTATGGACCTCAAAATAGGTCTCAAAGTCAAAAAATCAAGCCCAAATTATGAGAAAACCTTATTTCAGCGATAGGATTAGATTCCACGTAGAAAGGTACATGGAAAGGAAAGACCTAGGGGAAAATATTTTCTACCTCAAGCTTGTCACCATGAAAATGGGATCTTTAAAGAGGATCTTTTAGGTTTTACTCCAATTCCACCTAGAGGAAAGGATGGAGAAGGGAGAAACAGATGAAAGAGGAGAACATGATGAACTTGGAGTAAGTAGGTCCTAAATTTTCATTAAATTAGAGTATTTCCAATTTCAAATGGTACAATAAGAAACTAAAATGTCCAAGGACAAAGTGGAATTTCTCTCTTTATTAAAAAATGGGATAGTGGCTTGTTGTGACTCTGAGGGTGCTTTAGTGAAATGTGCCTACTAATTAGGTAAGATGACCTACAAAACAAATGTTAGAATTTGTACAATAATAGATTTTTTTTTTCTAATCTAACCCAACCTTAAAGACATATCCACATCAAGATCGATAACCCTATTGAGGATCCTAAGACCCTTGACTACTTCTTCATCTTCTATAAAGTGCTCCCTTTAAGGTCCTTCTTGGAAGAGGTATTCTCTTCCTAGGGCCCTTGACACATATGCATATGTTAACAACTATGGAATATTCTAGCCTTATAATCATGTTAAGATCACTCTCTTCCTAATGGGAATCTCTTGATCTTAATTTAATAAGACCACTCACTTCCCAAAGGACTCTCTTGACCTCAATAAATAACAATCTTCTTTAATATCACATATTTATATATGTACATTGCATAAGAAAAGGCTAAACTTAAATATTATTGCCTTATTTATAAAACATTATACTTTAAATAACATAGCATTTCGATAGTCATATATACCTTAATTATGTTGGAATTAATTTGATTTGGGGAGGGTTCAATTTGTTATGATATCAATATCCTAATTGATGACATGGCTTGATCATTCCTTTCCCAAGTTCACTAAATCTTGTTTTGTGGTTCTATCAATGCCCTTCTTAAATCCAATAATTTGCTTAACTTGTTTGTGGGGCCCATTTTGAATAGGATACTTGACCATCGGTTGCTTGTTCAATTTGTATGTTTTTCACTTTGATTCCCTTTTTCATTCCTTTCTTATCATCCTTACCATACTTAAATGTATGCCCAAGGTCCCATGAGTGACATGACTCGTGGTACCTGCCTATTTGAAAGGTAATTTTTAAATTGTTTATGTTATTTAATGATTTATATATATATTTAGATTATATGAATTCATATATTATGATAATAATATTTTGAAAATATGCCATGGCCTATTAATAAATTTATAATCTTTTATAATAATGGGTGACATTACAATTATAAAACAAGGTTATATGAAAGACATCAATATTTAATGTTATGTAAAAAATACTATAATTTCATCATATATAAGCAAGAGTTAGTCTTCATTCTTGATTAATAAATGGTATGAATTGATTTGATGAATAATTATTTACAAAGATTTGTTAATGAGGTCTTATTGTTTATTTATTACATAACTTAACCAAGGCTCATTTCATTAAGGCGGGGTTGCAATGTTTTGGAATGATTTCCTTATTCAAGGTGAGGTCATCTTCTCTATAAATAATATTATATATATTAAGTTTATGTTGGCCCCAAGTGACAATATTGTTAATGTATGTAAAAGAGTCATATAAATTCTTATGTTGGCATTGATGTCAAGCCTTAGTAGGTGGGACATTATGCTAATTTAGTATAGTACCATATCATTTGATTGATGAAGATGATTTGAACATAGTATAATGATTTAAGTGATGATATGTGTATGGTATTCAATGGACACTTGAATTCATTTTACTATGATAGTATATTGTTGATTTGATTGTTTTATGTAATTCCAATATACAAGCATAGTTATGAAATCTTGTATAAACAAGTTGGGTATGTGCAGGATCATGGTGTGCCAAAAAGTGGCAATGTGAAAAAAATGGAGTTTGAAAATGTCTAAAAGTGCTTCAAAATCTGCTCTGACTTTTTTCCACCTATCCAAATACCAAGCCTGGAAGGAAAGGCCGAGCCTTATCAGATATTCGATAATTATATGACATTATTATTATAATATTATAATAATATAAAAACATTATATTATAACAGTATAATACATTATAATATTATATTATTATAATTATTATTATTATACTATAATATAATAATATTATTATTATAATATTATAATCATATAATATTATACTACAATAATAATACTATATTATAATGTATTATATTATAATCATATAATATAATATTAAATATTATAATATATAGTAATGTAATATAATATATATATAATATAATATAAAAATATATAAAATATAAGTTAATATTATATTTCAAAGCTATATGTTATATGTTATATATCTTATATATAAAATATAAGACATGCAGGCAATCGGATATCTGATTCAATATCGGATATCCGATTCAATATCTGATATCTGATATAATATCGGATATTTGATACCTGTAGCATTACATCAAGAAAAAAACCAGACCCACCAGCCCTTATTTCTCACATTTTGGGGGCTAGTATTAGTGCGTGACCAGATATCGGATATTAGATTGAATATCAGAGATTAAGGTATTTTTTTTTGTTTTTTAAACTAATTTTTAATCTAAATTAGATAGATTTTAGCATGATTTTGTTTGTTGTAGTTGAATCTAGGGTTTTTTTGAAATAAAGCATAAAATTAAGGTTTTTTTTAATATATACTACGTTTTGTAATTTAATAGGAATGGTTGATCAGAATGATGACACTGAGGCAGGGAATAATATTCCTTGTAACCCCCCACCAAATGATCCATTACCCCCACAAAATTGTCCACCAAATGATCCTCTACCCCCACAAAACCCTCCTCGAATTGAGGATTTGATAAATGAAAATCTCAATGAGTTGAGAGGTTTGCATAGAACATATAATAATGTAGACACATTGGCTCCTATGTTATCCACGTTAAACACCATAGTGAATAACATTGAAACCCTTAAAAATTGACAAAATGTTGCTCTTCATTGGCATGATCAAATGCACAAGATGTTTGATGATGGTTTGGATTATAATGAGGTTGCGACCCTCAACATAAGCAAAGACAATTTGGCCAACCTTTTTGCAAACTAGAAAAAGGGTTTACCAGTTGACCCAAAAAATCCAAACTATCGATTAAATGGTGCACAAATGATGCCATACGTGCAAAATTTTGGGATCATTGGTGGATGGTCTTTGATATCCCTCTACATGGAAATTTAGACATACCATTTTATTTCCTTAGAAAATTATATGCTGAATTTGTGTTGAAACTTAAAGTGAACTATTGGAGCATGAAGCCCAACATGGGCTTAGGACTAGGAGCTCCTCAGGATAGACCCTCTTTCAAGTGAAAGAAAGCTGGCACCTTTGTCCCCCCCCACTGATATCTCCCCTCCTCCTCAAGTGTAGCATCCAGATATTATGATACAGGCTAGCTCTCAGACTATTAGAGCCATTATAGGCTAAGTAGCCTAATGATATCTCAGGCTAGGTCAATCCTACCTCCTGGTGTTGATGATGTTGGTGCCAGTTCATCATTGGCTAGCTCATCACATGTTTGTGTGCCTCACACTTGCATTGCATGCAAGAATATTTGCCTGGGTCCCATAGGTGATCTTCCTGAGTATCATTTTGTACTAGACGAGGATACACCAGACACACACAGAGAGGCTACAGACCCTGATACGAGAGAGGAAGGGAATGCAAAGGCATGGACTCCTTCAATGTCGGTACGTGTACATATTTTTTTGTTATGACATATGTTATTTAAAGTTAATTTTTATAATAGAGTACTTTTAATTTTTAAGCCATATTGACTTTTATATGTATGTGATCTTCATTCACGTTTAGTTGATGATCGAGGAGGAGCTCAGACAGATTGATGATGCCATGCTCTCATCCATTTCATTTGGCCTTGAGACATCTATGGTACATTATGTTGTGTTCGCATTTTTTTTTCTATTTGATATTGCAGCATATATGGTTGCTAATCTTTCTTTTATCTTACAGGTAGCACCTGTCCCGGAGGGACAAAGTGCGGAGGATGAGCCAGCACGCATTGAAAAAGGAAAGGTAATTAGGCTCTTTCTATTTGATTAAATATTGATGCATTCTTGTAAAATTTTTGTGACCTAATTACATTCTTTATTGTATATAGGGCATCGCTACTGGTGATGAGCCTGTACAAATTTTGTGTCGTAGACCATCAGGTATTTCCATTCGCACTAAGAGTGCAATTGTATGTATAAGTATCATTTATTTTTTATTATCCTTATCTTCATAAATAAATTAAAAACTGATTTTCATGATATTAAAAAATACTATTTTGTATCTCATAGGAGACTCCTAGTGCACATGAGGTCCGACAGGAGAGTTATGTAGATTGATGATGCGACCACTCAGTCCTGAGGAGGAGCCTACAATAGTAAGTTGTAATTTGAATTCATGATTAAATATGTTATAAATTTAGCATGCTATGAATTATAATGTTATAGTTTAAATTGTAGATTCATCTAACAAAGGTATTTGAACATATACAACCCACAATTAGAGAGGTACCAACATTGCTGAGGGCATACGAGAGGACTCCTGACCGGCATAGGAGGTTGACGAGAGAGGTATTTATTATGAAATTTTGATATTATTAATCTCCATTACAAAAAAGATCATTATGCATTTGAGTAATTCAATGTTAGATATGTAGAATCATATAAATTTAGTAGTCTAACTTTGGGTTTTCCTTTTTTTTTTTATGTAGGAGGCATCCAATCCACCTAGTGCAGTGAAGAGGCTACATTTTGACCATCCACTAACACCCTAGGATAGTATAGTTGTCATAGGATGCATTATGAGACATTTTGAGATGGTATATGCCACATTGTATACAGAAACATTGATATTATACACATTCTGATGGCATGATCAGCCACATTTTTAATATGGATCTATGTATTTTGATATATATTTGAGTACTTTGTCTATGAATACATGATCTTTGATATATATTTGTGTAAAATTTTTTCTATGGATACATGTATTTTGATATATATTTTTGTCATTTATGTGCACAATGATATACATATTAATTTAGTATCTAGTATTGTTCAATTTATCGTGGATCATGTGTCATGCCCTAAATTTTACTAGTAAAAACACAAATTTTTTTTTTTTTGTATCTTATGAAGTCACATAAGAAATTACATATTGTAAAACAAGGTTATCATTGAATAGGAGTTCAAGACTCATGTGGATAGTGTCATCCGGTTGTAACATTTTAATCACAGGTGATTTTCAAATAGATTGGATGATAGTCTAGTTCAAGTTAGCATCACGAGTCAAAAGAGTAGGTTCAAGATAAAAAACTCATAAATTAGTGAGGTAATTCATATCCTAACAAGCCTCTGATACTAATATTCTATTAGGGTCTATCGGTTGTATCATATGGACTAGGTCATGATTCTAGCATGTAAGGGAAGGGGATCAAAATTACTTATTATCCTCATTACCAATGTACACACATTCATTAATCATTACGTTATATATTAATGTGACAATTACTATATGGTGTGGAAGTGTAGTATATCTTAATCAATTAAACACGCGTATCTAGAGAATTTAGATTTAATACTCATCATATGAGCACCCTTAGTCAAATAAGAAAATGTACACTTATCTACCACACTATATCGGATCTAACCATTGGAAATTAGAAAAGATATGCCCCAAAGGTAGCTTTGAATTCTACATGATGGAGAAGGGGCCACTTGTATTGATAGTATCCATCACTCAACACATACTATACATAACTTATGGAATAAACAATTTGTTTTATGTGCCAAATGTGTATCATGTGCTTGCATCCATATCTTACTGGTTACAGGTCCTCTCGAAGATTGGATCAATACTGAGTCATTTTCTCCCTCTTTACTCTATCTAGTCATCCTTATGCATTCTATCAACATTTCTTCCTCACCAAACTAGCACTCACTACAGTTTCCTAAACCAAAAAATTACTATTTCAATACATAAATTAAACTCACTCTAACAAAAATCCAATTACTAACTATCTAGCTCATCAACTACTAACTAATCTAGATACATTGCTATGCTTTTACATTTACTATTTTAATTACTATAATTACTATACTATTACATTTACTTTTTAAATTATTACATCTAATTATTCACCATAAGCTTACTTTCTCACTATCAATATTATTATTATCAAAGCATGTTAAGATTCAAAGTAGTTTCATAGTACGAATTAGTAAGCACATAAAATGAGGAACTCTTAGTAAGTCTAAGGGCCAATTCAAAGTACTTAACTCAATAATAATTCATGATAAGTATTCAAACACATCCTACTACATCATCGTATTGAGTGTGTCAATTAAAATTTGTTAGATGAATTGTTTATGCAAGGATTAGGTGCAAGCATATAAATAAGGTTTGTATATAACATACCTTGTCATTTTGACATATATGTATTCATCATTTCATGCAACTAACATAGTAAAATGTGGTGTATGTGAATCATATTATCATTAATTATATACATAGGGTACATGAGCTGACGAGCTACCTCTAATGACATGCCTATTGACCCTTATTAAATACTAGCTAATTAATACTTTATTCCTACACTACATTTTCAAATTGGTATATATATTCTATTGACTTTGATATTCTACTAATATTTACAATCGAATCCAAAACATTCATTATCTAACTAACATTCCCTCAAGCCAAATATAAAATTCACTTGACATTAAATCCAACATCTACATAGGTTTGTCATGCATTCAATTCTATCTAGTAACTCTTATCTATCAATGTGCTTTATTGACTAGATAAAACTAGATTCGAGTTATTATTTTAATCCACCATCCATCCTTATCCTTGATTCTCCAATCCCATCATCCCGACAACTTACTTCATATTAACCCTATTATATCTACATCCAACTATCCTAATTTATAGTCTTAACACTAATTTAATTAAACCCTCCGTACTTAACATCATGTTCAATTATATATGCATTCTCTTAAACTTATTTATTTAATTTAACTTATTTTCCTATATTGAGCTTTTCAATTACCATATGGTTTAATTGTTACATGTTTCTAAATGAGCCCCTTGATATAAACATTACCCTTAAACTAAGCTCAAATACACTAAGTGTCATTATCCTCTACTCAAGACTTGAAATGATTAAATAAATATCTGATAAAAATAAAAACAAATCTAAAGGGTGATCCTCCTATCTATCTTAAATCTTCATCATTCCCTAACTCTTACCAAGGCCACATTTCTTCCTACACATGGTCCCCACTAGGTCCCATGTGGGTCATGTGCAAAATTTTGACTAATCCAAGCCTTAGGACATCTTTTTCCCATCCCTCCAATCAGCAATCCTAATGTGAACAAGTCATATTAAATGTCAACTTTACATTCTCCTACGTACAAATCCCTTGGGATTGCTATCCCACTCCCCCTTAATTTCAAGTCGACTACCTATGCTATGGAACATGTGGCCACTGCTGCAAGGAGGGGATGACTAGTGCATAAGACAAGTATGTGACATAAACCCTTTCTCCTATGCACCCAAGTATATTAATGGGGATGAAACCCCTTTTCAAGGAGGACAACTCAAGGATAAAAGTTTTGACATGACATGTCAGAATGAATGTCAGATTTAATAATATGCCTTAGGAAGTGGAGAAAACTTTTTGCATTATGATGGCTTAGGAAATGTTGGGGGCTACTCTAGAAGGGCAATCAAGATCAATCTTAGCTTTTATTTTATTTTTGAGTTAAATATTTAAATTTTTCATATTCTCTAACATGCACACTAATATGCCTTTATTTATTTAATTACTAATTTATTATTTGAGTGTTGGATGTGACTTAGAGGTCACAAGATTGTAATGTGTACCATTCTATCACTTAGAAAATATATTATTCTACGAATTAGTCTCTATATGCTATTATTATTATTATTGGATAGTAGTCTAGAATCTAAGAATATTCTTTAATATTTTATTGCTCTGTATTAAGCAAGGGATTTATTTTCCTTTACCATACATTTTCTAGAGAGGAAAATGCATGCCTACATCAATGTATCTCATAGATTTTATTATGTCTTCTCTTACAACAAACTTCATTTTGTTATATCATGAAATTAATTTGATGATTTCTTTTCTTAGAATTGCATTAAGCTTGGTAATTAAAATCAATGTTATAGATGCATGTGATATGAACATAAAATTTTCCTTCCAAATTATTGAGTGCACAACAAGATTGTAAGCATTCTACTAAGTTTTAAATTTATACAATCAATGGTATCACATAACATCTATGGATTGTTATTATCAACTAGTCATTTATAATACCACAAGGAGAAAACTTTCTTTCACATTTTCAAATGATAACAATGATGTCAAAGTAAATCTATGACTCATATCAATGCTTTCATAACAATATAAACTCCAAATTAAACATGCATGTACAACCTTATGAATTATTTCCTCTACACGTACATTAGTTAACAATGATACAATCTCCTTCCATCAAAATGGGGCAACATAAGGGACTTTTCAAAATCATAAGGAACATGAACATTGAAAGATATGGACAATGAGTAGCATGAACATTGTCCAACATGATCATTGAGAACATGAACAAGATGGTGAATTCTCCTTCACAAATGAGGGCACAATGTCAATTCTCATCCAACATCAATTTGCAAGATGATTATTGCAAGCCATTTCCATTGCTCCCTTGGACACAAATCTGCATATGCAACACAACAAAATAACAAGGACCATGGGTGCTTTCCACCCAACCATAGGCCTCAAAGAGACCACCCCCGTGCCAGGGAACAAGGCTCAAACTAGGATACACATACAATATTTCAATGCATAAACATTACATTTCAAACTTGAACAATTTCCCCCCAAGGCTATTTCACAATGGCTTCATAGATGGAACCATAAACATAGGGTGAAGGTGTGTTCTAAAATGGAGACTTGTCATACCAAACCATATCTGCAATAAACAATTTTCATGCCCTCTCGGGGCTATCATAATTCAGAAAATTTCATGCCGTCTCGAGGCTATCATAAATCAACAATTTAATGCCCTCTTGGGGCCTCCACATTTCCTCCTCCAAACCCACTACCATTAGCTGTAAATCCTCAAACTTCCTTTCTACACCATACTTTCCTTATCACCCCCAGCAAGATATGAATAGTTATGAAATACAATGGAGCCCATACTCCAAGGTTCTCAATGCATTTTTCAAACCCAACTTAAGCCCTTCACCCTGGACTTCTCTTCCCTTCCCACAAGGGTGAGTGTAAGTCCCATGCCCATAACAACACTCAAGAACAAAACAAGAAAACAAAACCAAGTAGAAATAAAACAAGAAATTTTCAAGAGCACATCACATTTTCACAACAAAATATCAACACCCATAATACAACAAGGAAATAGAGGAAATCCAAACCTCATACTCACAATACTCCATAGAATACAACAAGATGCACAATGGTGTCACACTAATCTACATGGAATGAACACCATTCAAGCACTCACATGAATGCTACTCCATAATGCAATGCAATGCATACTCCATTGATAAAGTCCACACTTGTATATTTGCTTAACCATGCTAAAAGAAAGAAATGGAAAAGAAGCAAGTTTGAGATACCAACCTTGGTCCAAGCTAGGGTAAGGATAGTTGTAGTAGAGCTCCCCTAATCTCCCTCCAAAACCTAATTGTCTCTAAAATTAGAGAGTGGGTAGACACCCCACTAGTTTGGCCATGAACCTATAATAAAGCCTTCCCACTAACTTATTTTAGCAAAAAAACTAAGCCACTACTTCTTACAAACTTGTCTCCTCTAACGGTTCATTGATAGCCCTCATGAGCTTTGAGTTATGACCCTCAAAATATCGACCTCAAAATGCACTTAGAGCACCTTAGAGACTCCTCAGTATGGGGTAGCCACAAACGATAGATAGTCTCTGTGGCTAGAACAAGGGTGTCACTAAGGTTCACTTGCCCACTTGGAGCTAATGGCACTGACAATTTGATGCCATGATCAACGGTTTCAAAGTTTCATTGTGGTGCACCTATGAATTGAGGCACACTACAAGTTTTGACATCGAGCAAGATTGCTATGCTGAATCCAAATAGAATGTGATCTCTCAAAAAATGAGATAGATTATTTTAGGTCTCAGCATTACTGTCCTGTAGCATTTGATAGTTCATTGATAGCCCTCACGAGGTCCGAGTTATGACCCTCCAAAGATCGACCTCGAAATGAACTTAGAGCACCTTGGAGACTCTTCGATACGGGGTGGCCGCAAATGATGGATGGTCTTCATGGCAAAAAAAAAGGTGTGACTAGGGTTCACCCGCCCATCCAAAGCTAATAGCACTAATGATTCGATGCCAAGATCAGCGGTTTCAAAGTTACGCTGTGGTGCACCTATGAACTGAGGCACACTATGAGTTTTCACATTGAGCAAGATCGTTGTGCCAAGTCCAAACATAATGTGAACTCTTAAAAATGAGATAGGTTATTTTAGGCCTCAGTCTCACTGTCCTGTAGCATTTGATAGTTCATCGATAGCCCTCACAAGCTTCGAGTTATGACCCTCGAAAGATCGACCTCAAAATGCACTTAGAGCACCTTGGAGACTCCTCGGTACGGGGTGGCCAAAAATGATGGATGTCTCCATGGCTAGAATAAGGGTGTTAATAGGGTTCACCCACCCATCCAA
Organism: Cupressus sempervirens; assembly: GCA_028749045.1. Lineage (NCBI taxonomy): Eukaryota > Viridiplantae > Streptophyta > Pinopsida > Cupressales > Cupressaceae > Cupressus > Cupressus sempervirens. The sequence goes on from CM053791.1 coordinate 517,978,430, forward strand.
AGCTAACGGCATTGATGATTCAATGCCATGATCAGTGGTTTCAAAGTTATGTTGTGGTGCACCTATGAACTGAGGCACAGTGCGAGTTGTGGCATCGAGCGAGATCGTTGTGCTGAATCCAAAAAGAATGTGATCTCTTGAAAATGAGATAGGTTATTCTAGGCCTTAGTATCATTGTCCTATAGCATTTGAAAATTTATCGATAGCCCTCACGAGATTCAAGTTATGACCCTTGAAAGATTGAGATCAAAATGCACTTAGAGCACCTTGGGGACTCCTCGATACAGGGTGGCCACGGATGATAGATGGTCTCTGTGGTTGGAACAAGGGTGTCACTAGGGTTCACCCACACACTTGGAGCTAATGGCACTGATGATTCAAATAGTTCTAACTGTTAGGAGTTAGATTTTGAAAAGTTGTCAAGAAAATTGCAAAAGTTGCTAAACAACATTTTGTAATTTTTGCACTAAGACAAGTTTTATTGAAAATTTGATTGCAAATAGACTCTGCAAACTCCTAGGGACCCTAATAATGTTCTAAACATCTACACTTACCTAAAAAACATGGAATTTACCAAAAAATCACTTTATTGGACCAATTGATTGCCAAGGCTTATAGTTGCACCATGCGGTCTTGTGTCCATTACAAATGTGGATGGTCATAGGGAGATCATTAGATCTATCCCTAGACCTTATTACATCAGGAAAAGAAAAATGATTAGGTGCTTTGCACTAGTGTTCCCTGTATTTCATGAAATTTAAACTATAGATTTTCCTTCCAAAATGCTCATGTCGTCGTTCATTCAAGATTTGAATTTTTTAAAGCAATAAGCTAAATTTTAAGTGACTTATTGAATGTTTCAACTTATGAAATGACTTGAGATTATTATGAGACCTTATTAGGACCTATGTAATGACTCACTTACCCTATGCAAACCTAGACATTACTAAAGTTCAAATCTCATGGTCCTTTACAACTTTTCAATATGAAGGTCTTTCAAAATATTATACAATATTATGACTCTTTATGCTTTCAAATGCCATGATTGGTTGCAAAATGGAAGAAATCAAGTATTCTAATATTTCATCTATACTTTCTAGATTTTTCTTATTTGATTAGTTTGATAAAAATAGTTTTAATAATCATAATGTCAACTTTATGCCAAATAAGGAAAAAACCAAATTTGCAATAAGATATCCACAAGCAATTATCTTTCATATAGTTATAAATGCTCTAAAAATTGTCTTTATAGCCTTGTATCACATGCAAATAGTTTTGAAAGAACTTGTTCAATATCTTCCTCTTATAATTCCTTACAAAGAACCTACCAAAATTCAAATTAGAATGTGCAAATTATTACAAAAACCATATACAAAAAAAGTTCACATTTTACATCATAATACATCAAAAATCTTAGGAATTCTCCCCAATACCACCCCCCCAACTCTTCATGATGTACCTACATTCCAATATCATAAAAAAATTAGTAACTTATTGTATTAAACAAGATAATTATCAGTTGATTGAATCATTATGAAGAAAATAACATAAGAAGTAAATATACCTAGTCAAGTGTTCCAATAGGGTCGTCACTCTATTTTAGGGTCTCCAACAGGGCTTCATGATCAACATTAGCAATATTAAGAATTTCTTTTACTTTTGGTCTTCCTTGATGCTTCAAAAAATTTACATTTGTTGCTATAATAAGATGCGAATATATGAGAATTATTTTGTGGTTCTGATAGTCTTCAAATGTAGGAATTTTGTTCCTTCTAAGCATGTATGTCCGCAGCCATGTTCCAGTGACAACCACTGAACCAGTAGGATATGTGAATCTATCATCATCTGTGATTGGTTGTGCATGTTTTTTCTTACCTCTTACACAACATGCTAACCAATAATCAGATTTCTTGTCATTCCCTTATGGTGCAACCAATGCAAAGACATGTCCTGGCTGAAGTAGATTTGATTGATGGTTATGCTCAAGTGAACTTTCCATGTCATCATTTCTAATAGAGGATATGATAGACAATGGAGTAAGATAATGTGGAGCCCATGTGTCCACCCACTCACTTGACTCATAGTGATCCTAATCACACTGAAAACAACTAGGACAAAAGCAAGCTAGCTGTCATGTCCAAATGGTCCATGTACTAGAATCAAAGCTCTAAAATGAATGCATTTTTTATGAGTCTCTCACTATAGCACAATCTAATATATCAGCTACGAACCCTTCCTGAACCAACCAAAAGAACTTGAATACCATTGAATCAAGAGTCCCCCTTGTGATAATGCTAAACTACACCAATCAACAATGCTACGAGCATCAAGAAGCTCTGCTATTGAAATCTTCAGTTGCTCCTTGACTAGAGCTCTCTTCACACATGCCCCCACTCACCATGGTCCCCTTTTCCATGGCCAGACTCAAAAAAACTCCAAATATGAGGCACCTCTCTCTCTATGTGCATCCTACACAACCAATAAAATATGCGAGCATTCTTGAACTGACTTGTATAGTTATCTGACCAAATGATATTTATATCCATAGCAATTGCATGCTCATGTAAGAAATCAAAATAATTCTTGAAAAAAATTTGCACAAACTCGTGAGAGTGAGATCTATCATCACTCATATAAAATTATACTCTCTAATAATCTTTCGATTATCTTCTGCACTATCAGGGGCATGTCTATATGTTATGTGAACAAAAATAACAATCTGAATAGAGTTGTAATATTGAGATTGTGTCTCATTTTAAGGTTGCAATGTGTAGTTATCAAAAAAATCAACAACTGATATAATAGTGCCAATGGGAGAAGTCTTCTTGCACATTCTAAATTTTTCATCCAACCACTGAGACCTATGACTATGTCTTGCATACTTGTAAAAGAGATTTGCCTTGAAATCTAAAATAAAACTAGCCACACTGATATCTTTTCAAACCAATTCACATCTAGAGCTCTCACTTCCACTCTTCAATGTGTATTTTACTATTTCATATACCTTTTTTTTCACTCTATTCTTTCTAAGATCTTGTTCGCACCCCTCATGGAAACATGTGTCAAACTTAGATAAGCCACCACATTTTGAACACTTCTTATTTAAGCAAGCATTTCTATAAAAGAAATAGTCATCAACTCTATGACATAAAAGTTGATCTAGCAAGTCTCTTGATGATTTTGGAAGCTCACTAGCACCACAATCCTCTAACATTTCTTTAATATGCAAACTAGAACGGATGGAGCGTAATAGTTCATAGTGCATAGAAAACTCAACATGATATTTGCAACAACATGTATTTCAAATTTTGAGTAGCACACAATAAAATAGCTTCAAAGATTCAAAAGCCCTTTGTGATATATGAAGACTTAGATGACTCTTTCTAAATTGTTTGAACAACATAGTTTGACTTACCTCCAAATAGTGTTTAGGATGTGGTGTGCGGTCTCTGATGCTAATTCTCAAATTTAACACATCTTTAGCATTGGGTGATACTCATGAGTTAGAGTGCCAAAATTGTGTAATTTCTTCCTTCACATCATCGGATAGCTTCTTATCAAAACATGGAAGTCTCCCACCAAATTCCCATATTTCATTTTGAAGAGGATCATCAATTTTCTTTCGTCGACTAATTGCTCTTCTCAAAGTAGTACAGTTTAGATTCAAATCAATACAAGTTTGTCTCATATATTTACCCTTTCTCAAATGATGTCTTACCAAAGAGGTTGTAATAACCCTTCGAGTAGCTCTGTTATCCTTCTCCCTGTTATTTTTTCCAATGCTATTGAGAGCACTGAAAAGATTCTTCACAATAATGACATTTCTTTCCAACTTTTTATTGACACGAATCTTCAATTTGGAAAGCATAGGTCTCATCTTTTGAATCTTTAATAAGTGCATGAAAAGTTGACATTGCTCTTCCAGTGTCTTGTTACCAAAAAACATCTGATATAGTCTTGAAGCCCATAACCAAATGGTTTTTTCTATTTTTTTCCCTTCCAAACTAGTAATAATCATTTCATCAATTTTAATTATCTATTTTGGTATTTTAGAACCTTCATGTCAATTATAATTAGGAGATATGTAACGTTCTTGTGCATTGTCATGTTCGAGATGGTCAATTATGCAATTTGGGTTATGACTTGGTAGCATTTCATCTTCAAAGTTTTCTTTCTCTAAATTTTCAATTTCGACATTATCATTTTCAATAGGTACATTTTCATTCCTCAACTATACATATTCATTATCTGACATATTCATTATCTAACTCTATGATTTCACCTTCGACTAATTCATCGTCAACTTGACTGATATTTAGCATACCTTGTCCTTTTCTTCGGTGTTCTATTTTGTCTCTTTCCCTATATGCCACAATGTCTTCATTAGATATCTTCCTTTTGCATTTATCCTTTTGATGACTACTACTCCCCATTGAGATGACAAATTTGAACACCTAAGGTTATATTTTCAAAAAAAATTCAATTGGTTGGGCACCAAAATGCACTTTTTTGCAAAACTCGTGAAAAAAAACTAACAAAGTGATGTTGTCGGGTCTGCAGGGATAGGGATATGTTGGAAACTGGTGCTAGGGGAAATCGGATATCTGATTTTCTCCAAAGACATTTGGAGGGAAAACAACCTTTGGTATAATAATATTAATATTAGAATAATTATTGGAGGGAAACCGACTTTGGTTTATTAGTATTAATATATAGTATCAATATTATTATTATACCTGTAGTAGTATTCTTATTATTACTATTGATATAATAGTATTAATATTTAGTGTTTATTTATATTATTATTTATATTATGCTACAACAGTATTAATATATATTAATACTATGCCATAATAGTATTGATAAATACATTATTACTATAGCTATAATAGTATTATTATTATTACTATAGATATAATAGTATTAATATTTAGTGTTTATTTATATTATTATAATTATTATTATGTTACAATAGTATTAATAGTAGATAAATATGTCATCATTTAAAGGGTCAAAGGGGGTCATAGGTTTGATCCATATTAATCATTCTAATATGTCCCTAAGAGTCCTAGAACCCCTAGGGACATATCTCATCATTTATTGGGTCGAAGGGGGTCATAGGTTGACCTATGACCCCCTTTAACATATATTAACCATTCTAATATGTCCCTAGGGGTCCTAGAACCCCTAGGGACATATGTCATCATTTCATGGGTCAAAAGGGGTCATAGGTCAAACTCTAACCCCCTTTTTCACATATTGACCATTCTAATATGTCCCTAGGGATCCTAGGACTCCTAGAAACATATTTCATCATTTCATGAGTCAAAGGGGGTCCTAGGTCATCATATGACCTCCTTTGACCCATATGAATGATTCTAATATGTCCCTAGGGGTCCTAGGACCCCTAGGGACATATCTTGTCATTTAATGGATCGTGGGGGGTCATAGCTCAACCTATGAAACCCTTTCACACATATTAACCATTCTAATATGTCCTTAGGGGTTCTAGGACCCCTAGGGACATATCTCATCATTTAATGGGTTGTGGGAGATCATAGGTCAACCTATGACACCCTTTCACACATATTAACCATTCTAATATGTCGCTAGGGGTCTTAGGACCCCTAGGGACATATGTCATCATTTAATGGATCAAAGTGGGTCATAGATCAACCTATGACACCCTTTGACCCATATTAACCATTATAATATGTCCCTAGGGGTCTTGGGACCTCTAGGGACATATGTCGTCATTTAATGGGTCAAAGAGGGTCATAGGCCACCCTATGACCCCCTTTGACCCATATGAACAATTCTAATATGTCCTTAGGGGTACTAGGATGCTTAGAGATATATCTCATCATTTAATGGCTTGTGAGGGGTCATAGGTCAACCTATGACCCCATTTCACACATATTAACCATTATAATATGTCTTTAGGGGTCCTAGGACCCCTAGGGACATATGTCATCATTTAATAGAACAAAGGGGTCCATAGGTCACCCTATGACCCCCTTTAATCCATATTAACCATTCTAATATGTCCCTAAGGGTCCTAAGACCCTTAGGAAAATATGTCATCATTTAATAGATTGTGGGGGGTCATTAGTCACCCTATGACCCCCTTTCACACATATTAACTATTATAATATCTCCCTTAGGGTCCTATGACCCCTAGGGACATATGTCATTATCTAATAGGTCAAAGGGGGTCATAAGTCAACCTATGGCCCCCTTTGACTCATATTAACCATTCTAATATATCCCTAGGGGTCCTCGAACCCCTTGGGACATATCTTGTCATCTAACGGATCATGGGGGGTCATAGGTCAACTTATCAACCCCTTTGACCCATGTTAACCATTTTAATATGTCCCTACGATCTTAGGAACCCTACGAACATATCTCATCATTTATTGGATCATGGGGTTTCGTAGATCAAGCTATGACCCCCTTTCACACATATTAACCATTTTAATATCTTTCCAAGGGTCTTAGGACCCTTAGGGACATATCTCATCATTTAATGGGTCAAAGGGGGTCATAGGTCACCCTATGACCCCCTTTGACTCATATATACCATTCTAATATATCCCTAGGGGTCGTAGGACCCCTGGGACATATCTCGTTATTTAATGGGTCGTGACCTATGACCCCCTTTCACACATATTAACCATCCTAATATGTCCTTAGAGGTCCTAGGACCCCTAGGGACATATTTCATCATTTAATGCATCAAAGGGGATCATAGGTCAACCTATGACCCCCTTTTACTCATATTCACATTTAGAATATGTTTATATAGATCTTAAGACCCCTAAGGACATATTTTATCATTTAATGGGTCAAAAGGTGTTATAGGTCACCCTATGACCCCCTTTGACTCATATGAATGATTCTAATATGTCTTTGGAGGTTCTAGGACCCCTAGGGACATATCTCATCATTTAATGGGTTGTGGGGAGTCATAGGCCAACCTATGACCCCCTTTCACACATATTAACCATTATAATATCTCCCTAGGGGTCCTACAACCCTTAGGAACATATGTCATCATTTAATGGGTCATAGTTCAACCTATGACCCCCTTTGACACATATAAATGATTCTAATATGTCCTCAGGGGTCTTATGACCCCTAGGAACATATCTCGTCATTTAATGAATTTTGGGAGGTCAGAGGTCAACCAATGATCCCCATCCACACATATTAACCATTCTAATATGTCCCTAGGGGTCCTAGGACCTTTAGAGACATATGTTATCATTTAATGGATCAAATGAGGTCATAGGTTAACATATGACCCCCTTTGACTCATATGAATGATTCTAATATGTCCCTAGGGGTCATATGACCCCTAGAGACATATCTCCTTATTTAATGAGTCATGGAGAGTCATAGGTCAACCTATGACCCCATTTCACACATATTAACTATTCTAATATGTCCCTAGAGGTCTTAGGACCCCTAAGAACATTATTCATCATTTAATGGGTCAAAGGGAGTCAGAGGTCAACCTATGACCCCCTTTCACACATATTAACCATTCTAATATGTCTCTAGGGGTCCTAAGACCCTTCGGGACATATGTTGTCATTTCGTGGATCAAATGAGATCATAGGTCATCCTATAACCCCCTTTGCCCCATATGAATGATTATAATATGTCTTTAGGAGTCCTAGGACCCCTAGGGACATATGTCATCATTTAATGTGTCAAAGGGGGTCATAAATCACCCTATGACACCCTTGGACCCATATTAACCATTCTAATATGTCCCTAAGGGTCTTAAGATATCTAAGGACATATAACATCATTTAATGGGTCAAAGGGGGTCACACATATTAACCGTTCTAATATGTCGCTAGGGGTCCTAGGACCCCTAGGGACATATGTCATCATTTCATGGGTCAAAGGGGGTCATAAGTCACCTTATGACCCTCTTTGACCCATATGAACGATTCTAATATGTCTCTAGCGGTCCTAAGACCCCTAGGGACATATATTATCATTTAATGAGTCAAAAGGTGTCATAGGTTACCTTATGACCCCCTTTAACCCATATTAACTATTCTAATATGTCCCTAGAGGTCCTAAGACCCTTAGGGACATATATGATCATTTAATGGATCGAAACAGGTCATTGGTCACCCTATAACATCCTTTGACCCATATTAACCATTCTAATATGTCCCTACGAGTCCTAGGACCCCTAGGGACATATGTCACCATTTAATGGATCAAAGGGGGTCATAGGTTACCCTATGTCTCCATTTTACCCATATTAACCATTATAATATGTCTCGAGGGGTGCTAGGACCCCTAAGAACAGATGTCATCATTTAATAGGTCGAAGAGGGTCATAGGTCACCCTATGACACCTTTTGACCCATATTAACCATTCTAATATGTCTTTAATCATCTTAGGACCCCTAGGGTCATATGTCATTTTTTAATGGGTCGAAGGGAGTCATAGTTTACGCTATGACCCCTTTTGTTCCATATTAACCATTCTAATATGTCCCTAGGGGTCCTAGGAACCCTAGGGACATATGTCATCATTTAATGAGTCAAAGAAGGTCATAGGTCACCCTATGACCCCCTTTGACCCATATTAACCATTCTAATATGTCCCTAGGGGTCCTAAGATTGCGAGGGACATGTGGTCATTTAATGGGTCAAAGGTGCTCATGGGTCATCCTATGACCCCCTTTGACCCATATGAATGATTCTAATATGTCTTTAGGGGTCCTAGGACCTCTAAGGATATATGTCATTATTTAATGTGTCAAAGAGGGCCTTTGACCCATATTAACCATTCTAATATGTCCTTAAGAGTCCTAAGGCCCTTGGGGACATATGTCATCATTTAATAGGTCAAAAGAGGTCATTGGTCAACCAATGACCCCCTTTCACACATATTAACCATTCTAATATGTCCCTTGGGGTCCTAGAAGCCCTAGGGACATATGTCATCATTTCATGGGTCAAAGGGGGTCATAGGTCACCTTATGACCCCCTTTGATGCATATGAACAATTCTAATATGTTTCTAGCAGTCCTAGGACCCTTAGGGACATATGTCATCATTTAATTGGTCAAAGGGGGTAGTAGGTTACCTATGACCCCCTTTAACTCATATTAACCATTCTAGTATGTCCCTAGGTGTCTTAAGACCCCTAGGGACATATGTCATCATTTAATGGGTCAAAGGGGGTCATAAATCACCCTATGACACCTTTTGACCCATACTAACCATTCAAATATGTCCCTTGGGGTCCTAGGACCCTTAGGGACATATGTCATCATTTAATAGGTCGAAGGGGGTCGTAGGTCACCTTGTGACCCCCTTTGACCCATATTAACTGTTCTAATATGTCCCTAGAGGTCTTAGGACCCCTAGGGACATATGTCATCATTTAATGGGTCAAAGAGGGTCATAGGTCACCCTATGACCCCCTTTGACCCATATTAACCATTCTAATATGTCCGTTGGGGTCCTCGGTCCCCTAGGGACATATATCATTATTTAATGGGTCATGGGGGTTCATAGGTCAACTTATGAAACCCTTTGACCCATATTAACCATTCTAATATGTGTCTAGGGGTCCTCGGACCCCTAGGGACATATCTCATCATTTAATGGGTTGTGGCGGTTCATAGATCAACCTATGACCCCCTTTCACACATATTAACCATTCTAATAAGTCCCTAGGAGTCTTAGGACCTGTAGGGACATATATCATCATTTAATTGGTCAAAAGGGGTCATAAGTCACCCTATGACCCGGTTTGGCCCATATATACCATTCTAATATGTCCCTAGGGGTCGTAGGACCCCTATGGATATATTTTGTCATTGAATGGGTCGTGGGGAGTCATAGGTCAACCTATGACCCCCTTTCGCACATATTAAGCATTCTAATATGTCGCTAGGGTTCTTAGGACCCCTAGGGACATATGTCATTATTTAATGGGTCAAAGGGGTTCATAGGTCACCCTATGACCCCCTTTGACCTATATGAACAATTATAATATGTCCTAAGGGGTCCTAAGACCCCTAGGGACATATGTCATCATTTAATGGGTCAAAGAGGGTCATAAATCACCTAATGACCTGCTTTGACCCATATGAACGATTCTAATATGTCCCTAGTTGTCTTAGGACCCTTATGAACATATGTTATCATTTAATTAGTCAAAGAGGTCATAGGTCACCCTATGACCCCCTTTGACCCATATTAGCCATTGTAATATGTCAGCAGGGGTCCTAGGACCACTAGGGACATATGTCATTATTTAATATGTCAAAGGTGGTCAATGGTTGATATATGACCCGCTTTGACTCATATATATTAATAATATACATATATATTAATAACATATATATATGTATGTATGTATGTATGTATGTATTACGTTATTATAGTTAATGAAAATATTAAATTATTATGTATATATTAATAACATACATATTAATATAATAATATATAGTACATATTATATATTTACATATAATATATTACGTTATTATATTTAGTAAAAATAATAATAATATAAATTATATTTATAGATTGTAATAAGATTAATATAATATATTATTATATATTAATAGATTATATCTTATATCTTTACATTACATTATTATATACATATAATATACTAAAATACGTCTTCACATAGTAATATAAGTGAAATAATTTATAAATTATAAGCTATACTTTTAAAATGCAATTTTCCCTCCAAAATGGGTTGGGATTTGAAATTTTCGACCCAAATTCAGTCGAAGCGTATCGGATATCCAATTTGAAATTGGATATCCGATTAGGCTTGGTATTTACCAAGCCTAGCTAGTCAACTCAAAAGACTTGTTTGAAGAGGGTTTTAGTGATACTCAGATTTCGAGTAGCCGTCTGACAATGTTATTTTGATCGAAATGGAATGAAATGAAAAAGCTTTTTTAATATCACTCTCGAGATTCTATCAATATAATTTCTATCAAATTCTGAGATAAATAAGTATTTATTAGTTAATTATCAATGAAGATTATTGTAAAGTGTTGATTGACATACTGATTGAAAAATAGCTATAATTTTCAAACGATATAACATTTTTTAAATCTAAAGGTTGTGTCACATTCTGTGCTTCACCTAGTATAAGAAAAAAAAAATTAAATTAAATTTGGTAAAATTTTCTATTAGTTAAGGTGGTCAAACAAGGGACTTTTTTTTTCAAAAAATTTTTGGTAGAAAATTCATTTTTAATTATTTATTTGGAATAAAAATACCGAAAAATATTCGTCACATCCGAGTATGAGTCTACTTTTCATATCTATAATTATATTAAAAAATATTATCATTTGATTTTGATTAAGGTGGTCAAACATACACCTACTTTTTATTTTTGCCTTGAAATTTTTGTAGTACCACATTAAAATTCAAACTTTTGACCAATCAATTATTTTTTTCTTTTGATATGGCCAGTTGTTTAGAAACTAAATTCAATTTCCTACAGATTATGTTCTTACAACTTTTTTATATAAAGTTCATAACCACTTTAAAATTATGTGTCAAGTTGACATAACCCTGATTTGTTGATTTTTGACTACCACTTAAGGCCATAGTTTGGTTGACCATGATCCTGCACATACCCAGTTGCATCGAGCTATCCAAGTTTAGCTAATAAAATAGGTGAAAGAACTATTCTACTCCTAATCGAGCTACTATAGGAATTGTCAAAAACCTAATGAAATGAGACACAAATGTTGTGTTAACCAAGAAAATTTAGTGTTAATTAGGGTTAGTATTGCCTACGCATTTTCTAGTGTTTTTGAGAATTTAAACTATTACCCCAATTTTTTTTTTCTAACCAATTGGAAAAACGTGAGTTTTGTGTAGTTGGAGAAGTGACCATAGTCCTTGGGTTTGATTCTAAGTCTATGTCCCTAAGGTTAGGTGATCTCGATTAGATTTTCTCATTTCACCTTCTTTTTCCCTCTTTTCAGGTGGGTGTTTGTTTTATCTTGTGATTGTTCAGGTAAGTTAGTGCCTAGTCTAATAGAAATGAAAATTTTTATTTGATGATCAATTATGTTCCAGATTCACTCATGGCGTACCACTCTTTTATAAATAGGCATTGGCAAAAATTTGAAAAGCATCTTCTCCTTGATGAGTTTCGTACCCATGCAGGTGATTTCCCATAATAACCACTTGAAGACATACATGGATTAGAAATCTGCAAATGTGAAGGGTTATAAGATAAATCAACATTTGAATCTAAGTTAAGATCTCCAAGAATTGTTCTGATTTATTGTTACTCAAATATTTAATCCTTGGCAAAAAATTTGAAGTTGTCTTCTCCTTAGCAGGTTTTTAACCCATGAAGGCAATTTTTTGTAGGATGACATGAGGAAAAAAAAACAATGTTTAATGACTCTTAATCAAGAGTTCATCACCTTAACTAAACATTCCTAGCATCCAAAAAAGTTGTTGCCAAAGATTTGACCTAGAAGGAAGCAATGGTAGAAAAATGGAAAATGTCTTCTCCTTGGTGGGTTTTCAACCCATGAAGATAATTTTCCAATTTTTTAATGGAAACAAGTTAATGAGTTAATTCAACCCCTATATTGAATGTAGAGAATCTTAGGATGATATTGGTATGAATCAAATCATCAAGGAAGAAGAAACATAGCAAGGATCTCAATTGGCAGATTTTTCTCAATGGGGTACCTTAATGGTAACATTCCAAAACTTAAAGAAAAATAAAAATGTAGGTGGTGGGCATATAGAAAGTTACTATTGAGTGAAATGACCTATAGATGTCCATTTAATTCTCACATTTACTATCCAATACGTATTTCCATAAATTCATTTGTGTGGCATGAATTCTAAAGATCAATAGATGAATTGAGGCCCTCATATAAAGATGTGCAAGCAAGGTAAAGAGGTTACCAATTTTTCCTTTGATTTTTTATTCTATCAACACAATTATCTTTTGAAAAACTTGTGTCTATTGCATTTTTTGTCTCATTCACTTTCTTGATTCAAAATCTTGTCCATGAACTCATGACAACCAAGCTTGCAGGTTTTGGTGGGTTAACTGGTATCAAGTCCCCATTGTAGAATTTTGTAGATACTTCTCTTTGCTCTTTTACATGGAAAACTTCTAGAAAAATTTGAGATCTGAACAAATTCGTCCCATCACTGAGAATTTTTGAGGATGCAGTTTAGTTGAGGCAACTAGTTTCCTAGTCATGGTCCAAGCCCCTAAGTTGATTTATGAATGCATTCATCACTACAACCTAGAAACTAGGCAAATTTTTCAACCTGATGATACAATACTAATCTCAATTGATAGGAAAAAAATGGTGAACTACCTTTGGGTGCTAGAGTAGGATGAGTTCTCAAATTTAGGCTTTGGTGGAACTATCTCAGAATTCTCAGCTAAAAAGACAATCTAGAGGAAATAAGTCAAGAGGACATGGTTCTAGAAACTGTAGAGTGATAAGATTAAAGTTCAAAAAACCTTTTTTTGGATCAAAATTAAGCTAGAAATCATTGATATTTTGGCCCTCTTGCATAGGTTGAAAGGTGAGTTAGAAGCTTTGAGTTTCATTGACCAATATTTCTTTTTAGTTCAAGTAATTTTCTCAAATACCCAATACATAGACCTAGTTCAAGAGGTAAGAAAAATTCTGCCCAATGCTCTTTGGGAAACCAAGTTCTATAATACATACTACATGTATTCCTTCTTGACTTAAATGTTGGCATCATTGTAATTATGGCCTAGCCTCCTAAGATTAGAGATTTTTCCTAATGATGTTAAATCTTACAAATTCTATCCATGTCTATAGTTATAGAATAGTTATGTAGATTATGTTAAGGTGAATGATGCATTCACCACGAGGATTGCATGAAGCTACAAGGATACCTAGAAAAGAGATTCAACCTAGAAGCTATGGACACAATTAGTCACTTTGAATGTTACTTCATTTAGTTCTCATCATTTTCTTATTTGTGTCTTGTAGCAGTCAAAAAATTTCCTCTAAAGCTACCAAGGTATCCAAATAGCATGATCATGTTGATTGAGATCGTAAGGCAAGCCCTACAAGTGAATATACTAAACAAGAGCTTGAAGAAGAAAGGATGTGAATTCCCCATGAAAGTTGGAGCCTTCAGCTATGACACCTGGTCCAACACCAAAAACCTAAAGAAGGTGTTTGAGAAGAATTATAAGTTGGACATGTATGAAGTTTCAAGGCCCATGTTTGACTTGAATGGGTATGCCAAAGATGTCTTGTAGATAGCGAGCATGATAAATCACATCACTTATATTGAGGACTACTGGGGAAACTATAAAGATGAGTTCAAGGTCCATGAATGAGCCTTTGCGATACTGACATTTAGCCAAGTGAAAATGTATAAGATTAACATTAATGTAGAATAAGTTGAAGACAATGGTCAAAACATATATAAAAATGCCCACTTGACCAAGCTAAGGAGTAATCCCATAAGTTTGGAGCCTTAGGAAGATACTGTGGAAGATCTAGATATGATGATGGCCAAAATCTACAAGAGAATTGGAAAATGGGTCAAGTGGACCACAATATAGCGAAGCAAGAGCAAAGGCATGAATACCCAAGCATCCCTGAATGTAGTGGTAACCTCATATTCTCAAAGTGGTGCTTCAGGTACAGTCTTGCCCATCACTCAAGGGCCTACTCAACTGGTTGGTGGAGGTGACCAACCTCTTGAAAAGAATATCCCCCTTGATAAAACTTGTTAGGATGGTTCAATACTAGTGATCAAAACTAAAATAGAGGCTAAAAAGAAGAAGGCAGAAGAATAGAAGGATAATGTAGTCATAATGGCTCTCTCACCCCACAATAGTTTAATCCCATCTGTAAATGATACCTTACCCCTACCAAGTAGCTCCCAAATCCAAGTGGTGGACCTTAGAGATGGTGAAAGTAGTGAGAGAAAATCTATCAACTCTGAAAAAACTAAAAAGGAATATACATAAATAGAGAAGGGTCACAAGACCTCAAAACTCATCTCCTAGGTTCCAAAGAATCATTTCTCTTCAGCTACAAAGACATTCACTCTAGTCAAGAGGAAAATTTTTAGTATAGACATGCTCAACACTACATCTAAGGTGATCAACATAGATCATGGTTGGATGACATCTTGGATAGAAAGAGGAAGAGGAAAGAAGAGGGAGCCCGAAATAAAGAAACTTTATGTCTAGCTATCTGTTCTAGATGAACTTTGAGTAAAGTTAAGAAGAAGAAGAGCCTGTCGATCCTTAGCCAAGATCCTAATACAAGGCATTTGACTATGGAGATTGCTAAACCCACTAAGGAAGGGAGAATTGAAGACATTTCTGTAGAGGACTTCGCATTGCATTCTATAGACTTAAGAGTGGTTAGACATGATGCCAAGGTGGGCCTCTAGAAATCAACAAATGATGTGATAGAAGGACAACTCAAAAGCTTTAAGCTGGCTAAATTTAGATTGAAGGAAGAAATTCATGAACTTAATTTCCTCATCAAGAAACTAGTCACCCCATTTGCAAGAATCTTGAGAGTGTCAACCACATCAACCGTATGGGCACAGATATTCAAGCTGTCATTTCCTAGCTACAAGAAGACAAGGAATTTAGGAAAATTGGTAGGGATTGGAGTGGAAAACTCAAGTCTAAGGGTCTTACAATCATAGAGAAACTCAGTAATATAGTACCAAGGCTCAAAATGGTGAAATATAATATCTTAGATAGCCAAGTTACCCAGTGAGAAGATAAAGCCAAGAATGAGGATTTTATTTCCTTATTGAAAATGCTCATCCACATGAAGGCTAATGAAGCTATAGAGACAAATATTCTTCCTAAGGGAGATATGCCCTTATTTGAATGGCTACAGAGTATGCAATTCAAATCTAAAATGATCCTAGTAGTAGAAGAAGGATTAAAGGAATTAGAGGGAAAAGTTCAAAAGGATCAAGACAAAGACTATGAATTACTAAGAGGTCCACATATAGATTCCCAATCTAGTGGATACGGGAAAGGGATAGTTGGATTTGCTATCATGCAAAAGAATTTCTCTAATTATCTAGATAGCCTAACAAATAAGTCTTTTAATAATTAGAATAGAGTGTTAGAGCTCCAGAAACATGGTGGGTGTGAACACATGGCTATGGAGGAAATGTAGGAGCAGTTGAATGCCATAAAAGATCTAGCCAAAGAGCATTCCAAGTGGCTCTTAAGATACACTGATATTCATGTTCATAGACATGAAGAGTTGATCCCAATCATTATTGCCACCAAAGCCTATAAGACAAAGTCAGAAAAGGGAAAGAAGGTGAAGTGATTCTTATTTTACCCTTCCATATTTTGATGTAATGATTGTAACTAACAATTGGCTCCTTGCCATTTGTCAATTTTGAGGAGATGAACTGATCTGAGTCTAATTTTATAATGTTCATATCGAAATCCTATATGTACCTAATTGAAAGATTAATAGAAGGTTGACTAATTTTTGGTGTGAGATACTCCATATTGAAGAGACAAGTTGAATGTATTTTCTATTGATTTTTTATTGTTCCATTGTTTTAATGATAACTTCCAATATCTCTTTCAATTGAATTGAGTTAAGGAATAAACATAGTTTTTTTCCCTTGTTCAACATAACAAGCTATAGATAATAGTAATGTTATTGAAAGTTTAAAGAGCTCATGTTTTGTGCTTTCCTACAAGTTAGTTATCTTCTTTGTTAAATTTAGAAGCTTTCAATTAAGTAGTTCATTCATAAATATAATTCATTAACATTTCATCAATCTCTTTGAATTCATAAGATGTGTGAGCTCACAGACTTGGTTAGTTTTAAGACCCAGATCTTCTCCTGAGTTAGTTCCTTTTTCAAGCCTAACTTGGTTTGCCTCTCCTATTCTTTGGTCAAGAACAAACCCCATTTATATTTAGGAACAAACATGATTAATTGAAAATCACAAAATTTGAGGGAGTTCTACTGAAGAATTTAGAGGGAAGTCAATCACTAAACTATGACTTCCCAACTATTTGTAAGAAAACTTCCATGAAAGAATATAACCATTTCCACATAACTCATAATAGATCTGAAATAAATATAGAATTCAAATCCACATGCAAGTGAATAGACAACATACCTACAAAATCTGACACAAGATATACCTTGGGAAACCCTCATTGAGGAAAAAACCCAACCTCCAAAAGCATGCATCACCATGTATTATTCTGCAAAAATACCATTGCAATACAACCATGGAAGCCTTTAAAGCCATAGCCACCACTAAGCAATCTATGTGGACAAACATGAATCTACACATCCCATGCCATGCTACCAACCTTCACAAATGCTCCCTTGGCTAACCTGTCAAGCCTTGTCCTACTTGACTCTTTCTCTTTTTCCCTTCTTGTCACTCTCTCTATAACAACTACCCTTGTTGCTACTTATATAATAGAAAGTGCCACAAAACCATCAAGTGGTATTACATAAACCATGTGCTACCTAACCCATTGATCCTACATGTAATATTAGAATTTTAATTATTTTCGCCAATATTAAATAATTACATTAGAATTGAGTATATCTCATGGGAACCTTTACATGTTGCATGTCCATCTAGGTGCAACATTACATAGTAAAATAAAATAATACAATATCAAAATATTATGAAATATGTGCAACACCCATTATCTCAATAATCTCCCACTTGGTGTATACATTGCATAGGGTCAATTTGTAGCCACATAAATGAATAAGGAAACAATCCCTCCCAACACATCCACCATCATGGATAAAAGTACACAAAGTGCTCCATCCTGGTACTTGCAACAAAATGAAATTATCCAACATCTCAAACATGAATGATCTCACCTCCCATTATGTCACCACCACTGGACATACATAAAGGCCATCCAAACAGAGAGCCACCCAACCTATCACATTAGACAATCATAAAATCCTATACCAACTGAAATTTTAAGCACAAAAATCCTAATCCAAAGGTAATCACATGTATCCATAGTTGTCAAAATATTCGTAGCTGAAATAGCACCCACAACAACTGCCAAACCCATCCAACTATCCATACCTCCAAAGGTATACCAAGTGAGTCTCACATCATCAACATATCCAATCTATAACTTGCACTCACAAGCCTCAAGAGAAATACCTACCATATCTATACCAAGAAGCTCCCACTACAAAAGATAATGTCAAATCTATAACCAATCCACTCACAACATCTCAAAGAAGTGAATCCATGTAGTCTCAAGGAAATCCACAATATATAAACCAATAACCTACAAGAACAAGTCTCCAATAGTCTCCCAAGTTCTCCACAACCAACAAAGGAAAGAGATAAAAGAATAAACATGTCATTTCTCACATGAAATATATGAGTAAAAACTTGTGATCATAATCTCTAACCAATCTCAAATCCAATGTAAGTAAAACTGAACATGTAGGAAGATAACCAAGACCAAAGAGAAACAATGAAAATCATAACTTGTATCATGTCCTTCTACACACACCTCTAGATGTAAACTATGCAAGTATGATCTCCTTCATAAAAACCCAACAAGAAGCCTCAACAATATCAAAAAAATACCATATAACTAATCATGGATTTAAGCCTCTCACAAGAAGATCAAACTCATAAACCATTCCTAAACCAAGGAATATGCCCAATAAAAAACCATCTGACAAATTAAACCAACATAACAACATATACAAATGGAGATAACCAATGCTAAACCATCTCTCAAATGAATCCTCCAAAACTAACTCATGTACCATAGGTCAAGATCCATATCCATAAAAGACAAGCATAAACCTAATGCACCTATGAGAAACAATGGGCTATAACTTTCAAATAGAAAACTGCCGAGTAGACCAAGGGTGGGGAATGAGAATGCTCATCAAGATATCCAAATTTCCAAAAAAGACTCATCTAAGAACAATCTCCTCTTGAGTTCATATTAGGTGAATTCCCCTTGGACTTCCTATTGAAACTATCAACCATCCCAACAAATACATCTCTAATCCAAGAGAAATCAAAATCAACATTATCTCTAAGTATCCATGAGCATCTGTAACCAATCAAACCATGCCAACTCCAAATGCAACATAGCAATATCATGAAGTATCCAGCTTATGATCAATGTACTTAGAACAAGGAAACTAAACCAAGATCATTGTTAAAGTTCCAACCATGGCCTCAGGAACATAAACATAACAACATAATCTAAACCATCTCAACCAAAGGGATAACATGCTCCATATGAACATGGCATAACATGTTACAACTCTAAACATGTATAAGGAGTATACCATGATATAATAATAAAACTATCCTCACACTGAGGATAACAAGTCAAATGAAAGTATAAACCACACCTTTACCAAGAACTCTATAAGTCCTCAAGATGCAACCATCTCTAGACACCATGAAGAAAATATCTCCACAATCTATGAATATAAAGAAGAACTCCATGAGTCCTAAAGATCTAACCATCTTCACACACCATGAAGATAACCAAGTGCACCATACAAATTTCAAAGATGCTTCTGCAAAAATAGGATCTAAGAAAAACCTCCAACATCTAAAAACACTCAATAAATATATCAATGCCAACAACTCCCACTAAATATTGATACCAAGTAATCTATGGAAGCATAAAATCCATCTCCTACATGAAGATCCTTCAGGTCTACAATCACACAACCAAAATGTCAATACCAAGTGAAACAAAGATCTCCAATCCAAGAAGATACAAACCAAACTAAGAAATAACCTTGTACTATCAACTCATCATTGTCACAAGCTCCCACTAAACTGTGTATCCAAGCTATCCATGACAAACCATCCTCTAACCATGAGAATCAACCAAGGTCTCAAACCATCAAAGAACTCAAATTACATATGATGAGCTCCTCAAAAGAAACATAATAATCATGATCCTCAACCAAGAAGATATACCACCATAACTAAATCAAGAATTTAAACCAATGAACATTAAGGATGTACCTATATATCCAATCATTTCATGCCAAAATTCATGGCACCATGATCACATCCATGAACCGAGCATGCAACTCTCAATATGTCCAATCTATGAGTATAAAATAGTCAACCACAATCCTCCTCCATGACTGTAGATGGTAACAACATCTCATTCCTTCTGCATAAAGAAAAAATCAACAAATCATGTGACTTAGGGCATAGAAATCCCAAATCCAAGACACCAATCTAAATATGCATCAACAATGAAAGATCAATGGGCAAAGGCAACCCATAACCAAACCATAAATGCAACCTATAAGAATAGATCACTTACAACACTACACAACTTGTAGACCGAACAAGTCATCATACATATCCAAACTAGATATTGATAACTATATCATAATGAATATCTTTGAATCCTACTAAACTACTTGTATCTCTAACATTTGTACATACCTAATCCAAAGTCATTGGTGGGAGTCTGTTCACAATTAGTAATTTTCATGGTTCATCAAACTCAGTTTCTACATCATCTTCTTCCTCCTCTTGTGTCATGACTAGGTTTCTCCTTAGGCTCTTTGATATATTCTACTTTGGTAAATTTGCTAGTTCCCTCTTTCATGGAGGAGCCAAGCTATCTTTGATATTATTATAATTTTTCCTTTTGGCTCTTGAGGTTTAGCAACCTTTTGCACACCTTTCTAGGGATCATCTTTTACTTTGGGATCAATAATTATCTCTTTGTTTTGCTTGGTTTCCTTAAGCTTGGTAACCACTAGCTCTTTTCCTTTTCCTTCCTTGACTTTAGCTATTTGTTCTGATCCTTTCCCTTCTTTGCCATCCTTGTCCTCAATACTTTTCTTCTTCCTTTTCTTGTATATCTTGGGCTCACTTGATTCTATAGTCAATTTAACCTTTATTATTTCATATGTGCCAAATTGCTTGAGATTAGCATAAATATCTTCAAATAAAAGTGCAATCACTACTACTATGACCTCATAAATATTTAACTCATAGGACATCAATCTTAAGAATGCAACTCTTGGTAGTACTTCCCATGAATAAACAAAATTTGTATCTACCATAAAGCACATCTCATCAAAATATTTATCTACAATCAATTTTGGAATCCTCATTTGGTTTCTCATTTTATTTCTAAAATCCTCAAAATAGTTGTCCATAATTGCTTCAAAAAAAATTCCTAACTAACTTTTCAAGTCATTAATCTATTCCATAGAAAGTTGGTCCTATCCCATGCTACTATGCCAATTTTAGGAAATGAATTCTGTACATAGAAAAATACACAAACTAAAAAAAATCAAAACTTACATGTTGTGTTCATTTCTTTCCTTATTGCTCCTAGATTCTCTTTTAATTGGTTTAATTGCGGCTAAAAAATATCATAAGCATAATCCTTTTTGACAATCTTGTAGTCTAAGTCCACTACAATGAATGTCACGCTGTTAAATCTGCTAGATTGAAAG
Organism: Cupressus sempervirens; assembly: GCA_028749045.1. NCBI lineage: Eukaryota > Viridiplantae > Streptophyta > Pinopsida > Cupressales > Cupressaceae > Cupressus > Cupressus sempervirens. The sequence continues at coordinate 517,999,957 of CM053791.1, forward strand.
AATTTATGTGCAATCAACATGTACTAAAAATTCAATCATAGGATCATCAATCCCATCAATTGACATCCCTTGACCATTCCATTTTTCTTTGGTTGATTTCTCAACCTCATTTCATGTTGTACATCTCAAGGTCTTTGATCAACCTAGGGTAAGGTATTTAGTAACTCGATGTATTATGGCCTTATTAATATTAATCAGTCTACCTTCTAAAAATTCCTTCATATCAATGACACAACGCAATACAATATTTATCCATTCAACTTTGATTTTTTTAAATAAAAACTAGGGCATGAGTAAGTCCTTTCTTGAGAAGGATCTTGTACTCATCCTTTAGTACTCCATTGCTACATAACTTCTCCTAAGTTGCTCTTAACTCAAGATCTCCACTTTATCATATTTTTCACATGCAACAAGATCTCACATCCTAAATAGTCAAAAAATTTGGTGAAATTGATGAGAGGGCACCAATATCATCTTTAGCCACTTCAAAATTCATAGTATTCCTAAAATATGGTGGGGGACACTACTAATTCCTTATGATTTGAGCATTGATCTCTATCCAAATTTTACTTGCAGATGCAATTTCAATCTAGGTTAATGGAAAACCAACTTTCTTTGATAATTGCTGAAAAAAATTCATTTGACACTGAAAGTAACACTTACTAACATTATCGAGTTTGCCAATGCTTCACTATGATTGGCTTGCTTTGTCACTAAATTCTCCTTAGTCATCTTTGAATCACTTGTGAACTCTAAAATCTATTGGTGAACAGAATGAATACTCAAATTTAATAATATACTTTAAATTTTTTATTTAGCTCTATAATAAATGTGTTCATACTTTGGTAGCTATTTTCCAATTGTCTCAATCTTCATTCTTACTTACAAACATTCAATTATCATTACCTTTCTCAGTCAATACAAATTATTTGGTCAATACATCAACTCGGTCATTGTCAGTTCTTGGTCTATACTATAATGGTTACTCAATTCAAACTATATTACTGATGCTTGGTACTCTATGTTTGAAATGATTCTTCTCACATTTTCTCTCCACATATCTATTCTTTGTGCATGCTTTCTTATGCAGATGTGAACTTTGGGAAATTTTATGTTAGGAACCAATGTAAAATATATCATTGAATATAAAATTCCTACATACCTTCTTCACTTATTTGATTATGGTGTGATCACTTGATCCATTGGATTGGGTGATCTTAGCTTTTCTTGATCTATTGGTTCCAACTTCCACTATTTCTTTCCATGTTTTGTTTTGCTCAACCATTCCTTTACCTTTTTCATTTCCATTATTTGGTGTAGGTGCTCTAGTTCTAAAATTTCTACTAAAATGTCCAACTTTGTAATAGCTAAAACACACTAGTTCTCATTTTAACCATTTCTTGCAATTCCCTCTAAAATGTGTCTTAATGCAATTCTTTAGAATGTGTCCATATTCTCCACAATAATGAAAATTATACCATGTATTGTAATAAAAATTATGAGAGTTACCTTACTTAGGTATATGTGTTTCTTTCTTTAATGTCCAGTTAGATTTTGTCTTAGATCTGCATTCATGAGCTTCATGTCCATATTTCTAACAATTATAATAATTTCCTCCAAATCTAGATGTAGTGGGTGAATTACTTTTATTTGAGTTAAATTCATGTTCTTGGTGTCCTACCTTCTTAAAATTTAATAAATTACCAATAAACTTAGGTTTAGAATTTTTTTTACCATTCTTACTTCTGTAGTTGTTGGTTGTATATCCAAGTTTTCCATAATAGTTTTTCCTTCAAATTTTGCATATCTTTTTTCTCCATTTTTTGATGATTCTCCTTCTTTAGTAGATGAAAAATGCTTGATGTATCCTATTTTAGCAGTATCATTTGGTGATCTAGGTGATGTCATCAATTCTTCAAAATATTTGTTAGCTTCACTTGGTTTGTTCATTGCTTCAAAAAGTTCTTTTTTCGTTCTTGACTCATATCTTAGTTTCTCATTCTGTGACCTTAAACTTGTGATCTCCACATCCTTTTTGTTTGTTTCCTAAGATATAATTATCAACTATTTCATTATATCCAATTGCTCATGTTTGTGATTTTCTGCACCTCAAATGATCTTTCTTTAAGTTTGATAGTCATATGTCTTTTTTCTTCTTCAGCCACAATTTTATCTTCTTTAGCTTTCTTCTTTTGCCTAGTCACTTCACATATTCTTACTAATTGGATTTATTGTTCTCTCTTGAGTTCTTCTTTATTTAGAGAATTGTTATTCTCCAATAGTTTTTCTATTTCTCCATCTTCATTACTAATCTTTCTAATGTTGAGTAGTCCTTCTATATCAATTTATTTTCATAGTCTGTCATTTTTCTGAATGGCTATCTCGTTCTTTTCTCTTAAGGATTTCCTTAACTCCTATTTTTCTCCTTCAAGTTGTTGCACTATGATCTAGATTTTAATCATTTGATTTTCAACAAATTTTCCCATCTTTAATTTCTCTATCTCTAAGATTTGATCCTCTCAAGTGATTAGACTTCTTCCAAGAGAGCTTTTAAGTTTGATACCAATTGTTGGAAGGATTTAATGGGAAACAAGATACTAGGAGGGAAGGGGGGGGGAGGGGGGGGGGGGGGGGCAACGAATTAAGATCTTTATGATTTTACTTGCAAAACATTTTATTGATTTCAAACCTAATTCATCTCGTATCTTAGATCTAAGATCAAACTATAATGCTGAGATGAAATAAAAATATGACATCCATGAAAATGTCAATGCATAACACAGATGATTTGGTAACCTAGAAACGCTTCAATGTGAAGGTAAAACTAGGGTGGGGATGAAACCCACAAATATTCACTATAGCAACAAAAAAGTTAATATATTAGGGTTGCAATGCTTATCATAATATATGATCTACCTTGTGAAAGGTAGGACCTACCTTGTTAAAATATTTAAGACTATTAGGTTTTACCCTATTAAACGATCTTACATTCACAATTAAGTAAGGACTCTATTAAGATATTTACATAGATCTATTAGGATCACTCAGTTAAGATATTTCCCCTACCTCAATCTATTAGAACCAATTAAAATCTTGACCCTCGGTACTCTCTAAAAGCTGATTTTAAATTTCCTCTCTCCAATATCTCAATCTAATCTCTTACTATGATATCTCCATTCCATCCTTCACTTCTTAGGTCACTTTGTTTGGTGTGTTCTATCCTTGTTCACTCCTTCTCTTTCTTGTACATTCATTCATTCATGCTCACACATCCTTTTCATCATACTTCTAATACTAGGGTTAGAACCATTGTTAAATAGATAATCTTTCAAAGTTTTGGATCATAATCAATAATTCACAATTCGTCCTTGTTTTCGATTCCCTTCTAATTTTATGATTGGTTGATATGCTTTCCTTAGGATCAATATGATTTGCAATTACATGTAGACTCCATCTTAACTATCTCTACAATCATTAAATGTTGTATGGGTAAAAGAACAAAGCTATGTCACCTTTTTGTAAAGGAAAAGGCTAACAAAAGTATAACTATTCACCTTCAATGACATAAAATTGGTATTATTATTTTGAATTTGAAAATGAAGTAAACTAATGAAATGTGTAGAAATGGATGAATTTTAGGATTCTAATATTTAGGAATTATTTGAAGTAGGGAATGATATATTTTCTTAATTTTTATAGATATTAAAAATATTTTTTTAGCTACTAAAAAATGCTAAAAGTTAAGGGTCTAGTTCCCACAAAAACTATATGGAAATCAACTTACTTCCCTTTGATCTTAGACTATGTTATAGATAACATATATATCTAGAAATATAAAAAATAAAAATTGGGTTTAGATCTATATTTTCTTTTTTACAATGATTCAAATATCAACTCACCTAAAATTGATAGTTTTTATCTCCTGCCACATTTTTCAAAATAAATCTATTCTAACCAAGAAAATAATTATACATTCTAGAAGAGGAATTTCTCCTCTAGAATGTTGTTTAATTTTTTAATTTTTTTGTATAATTTAATTGTTTTTTATTTCTCAAAATTGACATCTCTTTGATTGTCAAAATATACATCTCTTTGATTGTCAAAATATGAGCTTGTAGATTTTTTAATATAATATACTATATCTAATTAAAACTCTATAAATTCTATATGAGAATATTCTTGACTCCAAGCTCTATAAAATGGTGTTTATATGTTATTAAAAAATATCATTAAAAATAGTAAGAATTATTGAAACACCACTTTTTCTAAAATAATTTAATTTCTTTAGTAATTGCATACAAACTAGTATAAAGCATGAATTTAATAGACATTTCCAATTGGAAAAATGTGAGACCATATATAACTTAGCTAGAATTAATTTATCTAAATCATATGTTTGAACAAAATTAATTTTTCATGAAAATACTCAAATTTAGTCTTTTTGACAAATCAACCTAAATGGTAACACAACTTTGTACTTTTACCCATATAGAAGTTGTTCAAAAAAATGTTCATGAGTGTTTGTGCAATTACAAACTCATATGTAAAAATTAGTTTACTCAACATTTAAATGTTTTGACACTCAATCATAAGTAACATCCTTCCTGACACTCAACTTCTACACAATCGATCCTCTCTATTGGCTTAGAAAATTTGTTTGTCAACTTGCTCAATCTCAACTATGTATGTTTGACTTATATATGTGCTCGGTCTCAATTGGGGTGCTTAGTAACCTTTGACTTGCTTGGCATGTAATGTAAAATAAACAAGTCCCAATGTAGTCGATCTTTACTAGATTCAACTTGATCACAATTATGATCAACCAACCTTGCCCAGTAAATGACTGAGTGTTTGGACATTAATAGGCAACTCAAGCTTAGAGATCAAAAATTAGTGACTAATTATATAGGTGGATAATGCATACCTTATTCATTTGAATAATAATAAATCTCACCTCTTGAGTAATATTAGCTATAGTCTATGTGAGGGTTACGCTTTGTAACATGTAACTAAAAATATTTTGGGAATCTTCCTCAATCCATAAACATTTAGTCTCACATTTCTTCACCAGTTTTAACCCTTGGAGTAAATCCATTACCTTGTCCAGATGGTTAGTTTGTATCCCAAGATGGAAATAACTTTGATTACATCATTTTTCTTTTTTCAATTCAAATTTTTTCCCAACAACTAGCAACCCTTGGGTTCCCCTTAGGTACATGTCAAACCTCTTGTTGTGTCATTCAAGGGTTGGGAAATTCCATCTTACCTTATCACATTTTTCTTTAATAATATAATTTTTATTCTCCTTTTTCCTCCCAGTTTCTCTTCTTCAAAATAAAATTTCCCTTGAAAAATACTTTGAAAATTCACCATGACATTGAATTTGATTCTTTTAGCTAGCACACCAATGAGAAAGTTTCATCGCTAACACCATATTATTTTGTTCCTTCCAAAGAATTTACATAGAATAAGGCACAAGAAACAACCAAAGGTTCTTGTCTACAATAGGTTTAAGTCTTCACCACATAACTTATGAAATTATAATCTTCCTTGACAACATCCAACATAGATTCCATCTAATTAGAACATACATCCAAATTTTCCATGCAAAAGGACATTGTAGGAAAATATGGCCCACTAATTTCAAATACCCTTCACAAAGAAAATACCGGTTAGTTAAACACATACCTCTTTTTGCTAGATTATCTAAGGTTAGGATTTTGTTCTAAAAAGATAGCCAATGGATGATATTGATTTATAGGATTTGAAACTTGTTCTAAATAGATGCAAAAATAGGGGAAAATAAGTAAGGACCTTAGAGAGACACCACTTTTGAAGCCATGTAGAAATTACCACTTGCATTACCATTCCTATTGAGTTGGTCATCTTTAGTACTTATGATCACCACTAAACTAAGAGCTATCATCACCTAGGAGAGCATTGGATCAACCTCTACTAGATTAACCCATCTCTCACTCAACTAATAGTAAGACACCAAGGGTTAAAATGATTAAATGCATCTCTCCTTGAAAGGGGTAGAATCAACACAAGAAGAGATGGGAACCTCAAAAAGCCTTTTGTGTTGAATTTTGATTGAAAATATCATTATTGGAGATAATTAAGAAGGGAGATTTTTGATAAAGAATGTTTATAATCATTGTTTTATCACTGATGTCAAACCTGCTATTTGTTGGAATGACAACTGCTTATAAGATCCAAGTATTATCACTTAGTTGATTGATGGAGAGGATTCAATCCATAAGATGTAAGAAAAGCACCTAAGGGAAAGGTTGACTTATGACTTTGTTGTGCAGTACAAGGATCAGTTAAGACAATGGTAAAATGATGTATTGATAATACACTTGAAGATACAAAGGTTGGTTACACTTAGAAACATTAAGGAGTAAGTTATAACAAGGCTATCTACAAAGCTTGACCAAATTCATTAGTGGGTGTCGAGCAAGTTAGTTCATGCCTAGTAAATTTTCAATAAGTCTCAAGCAAATGAAAAATATAGTGTGTTCTAAGAGAAACAGTAGGTTTCAAGAAAATTTTAGGTGCCGAGTTAGATAAAATGTAGTAGGTGTCAAGCATCAGTAAAACTTAGTTGATGCCAAGTGAATCCATAGTAGATGCAAAGAAACACAGTATGTGTTGAGCATCAGGGTGTCAATAATGTTGAGTTGCTTCATTATTTGAAAAGTCAAAGATTCACCAAATTTGAGCTGATAAGTTTGTTACCTTGAATTTTGTGAACCAAATGGAAGATAAGGATGGTGAGATGGTGGTACAAAATTTTAGATTAACTGTATTTAGGCGAATATGGGTGGATTCTAAATGATATTTCTAGAAGAAACAAGATCAGGGGAAGATGCATCATATCTTACCTAATTCATTAAAACCCAAAATAAGAGTAGGAAGATTAGAGCAAGAAAAGTATTCCAAAATTCTACGTAAGGATTTATAGGTCAAGCATCGAAGAGAGAGTGGTTGGATAGAGTGTATGGTGTCAAGGAGAAGGTGTTAAGAGGATAAAATAGAGCATAGAAACTCTACTTCAATAAGTGACCACAAAGGAGATTGCATTGGCACAATGAGCATGGAGACTCGAGGAGAAAAAGATTGAGAAGAGGACAAGCTATCAGAGCTGTAGAGATTGAAAGCTAGGAAAATTTGTGAATTGAATTGAGATCTAAAATCTGCAAGTTATGTTGTGAGTTATATCAGATTAGAAGCCCTTATTGTTACTCTCTTCAAATTTAATCAGTTAGGGAAAAATCGTATGGTCTTAGGTTGGTCTAACAACCATTAAGAAATCCTTTAACAAGGTGGCATTCCAAGTGAATGTTCTAAAGTCCTTTAACCAAACACACTCCAAACACAGTGTTTGAAATCCCTTAACCATGTCACATTTAATAGTGTGTTGTAGCCTTTAACAGGGCAGGCCTTTCACAAGGCATAACCTTAGAAGAGTGAGAAACAAGGTAGCATGTTACTGGTGGTTTTTTCCAAATTGAGTTTCCACGTAAATCACTATGTTATGTGTTGATCTTTCATATTTTATTCTTGCATGCTGATTTATCAGTAACTTGCTAAGAAGAATGTTTATCTTGGATGCATGGTTAGTTTGAATGAGCTCATTATACTTCGCAATAAAGTTTTATTAAAAAATTTGGACCTTGAATAACTTATTTAATCCCCCTCTTAGTTATTCTAAAGCATTTCTAACAATTGTTATCATAGCCATTTGCTGATTTGGTTTAAAGGTACTAGAAGCAAAAGAGATCAAGAAGTCTAGGAGAGAAGTTCCCAAGCTCAATAGAGATAACTTTGCTGCATGGAAAAGTTCAATGAGGCTGCATATTGGATCCATAGGTTGTCATGCACAAAACTCAATCATAGTGCAACATGTTAATCCAACTAGTGTCCCTACTGTAGAAGATATGAAGAAAAAGAGGAACACAATCAAGCAATGTTGGAGATTGCCTCTGCTTTGAGCTATGCTGAATTTGATGACATAAAGGGATGTACCTTTACATTCAAGATGTGGGAAACTATTTTCACTTAGGTTTGCACCCTTGTCCAAGGCCTATGTGCAAGGATAACCTAGTGAAACATGGAAACAACCTCCAAGCTGTGGGACTTGAACTGTGAGGTTGAGTCTCCAGAGAAGGCTGGCTTCCTCTTACTATCAGGGCGCACCTATCTAATCTTGGAAAGGAAAAGGGAGAAGGAGAGCATGAAAGAAAATCTAACTAGTCTAATCTAAGGAGGTGATGCACCAAAATAGAGTGTTCAAACTTCATTTCTGCCCATATATGCACTACAAAACCAAGATAACATTCAAAAGACATACACACCCAGACTTATGTCAATCAACAACCACATATAGATCAAAAAACCAAATTGAATAACACAAGGAAAAGGATTTCAATTATATATTATCCAATAGGCCAAAAATAGATAGAGTATGCAAGTTGAAAATCTCAACAATACACCAATGAGAGGCAAGATGGATGCACATACACATTGAAAGCTGAAGGAGATGATATAGAATGTTATATAGCTCAGAGACAAAGGGAGTTTTACACTGTAGACCTACAAGTAGTAGCAGAGAAATAAGAAAAGGAGTCCCTAAGAAAAGATCACAAAATTGTCTTTATAGCTCAGGCATAACTGAGGATTTTTTGCATTACATTTACTTCTCACCTACTGGCATTAACTTCTCACCCTAAAAATCCAATCAAAGATCTGGTGGTTTGAGTACCAAAAAAATTTGATATTCCTTTGAGAAAGAGCCTGGAGAAGATAGAACAGCGCTGGAAAACATCCCCTAAAATAGTAGATAGATCTATAATCGTGGTAGAATGTCCTTGCACTTTGCATTCACTTCTGGGTCAGTGGCATTGATCATAGGATCAAAATCTCATGGCAAAAACTTGATTCATCATTTCTGGCTCATGAATCTATGGGGTCAAAGAAAGTCAAACAATTCCTTAGGTACTAACAGGGCCACATGGGCTAATCGCTTCTTTTCATTCTGCCACCTAGAAAGTCCTCTATGGTTGACTTTCCTTTATTGAACTAACTGCGCCACCCTCAAACTGTTATCATTAACTGCAGCGATTACAAACCTGACCGCAACATTAACTGCCAGCCACTAACTGTCAACCCTAGCCGAGCCAGCGAGACATGTGTCAGCAAGGCGCTATGTCGCCATGGTATCCACTGTGCAACTTTCGATGGCGAGATAGCACCAACCATTGATCGGCCTAAAATCGGACGATCATGAAGACTCATCGTACCACTGTGCTGCCCTTACCCTAGGCCCATCATATCTGGCACCACCTACCACACTCGAACGACACTTGGTATACTTTGGTGACACCTAGCCCTGCTGATCCACCTAGCGGATGGGCATTATGTCACTATGGTAAAGATCGCACAACTTCACCGCAGTGACATGGCATCTTTCGTCTATTCTCCTTCATCTGACGAAAAGCGATAGATACTACTCCTTAGTGTATCAATCAATGGAAATCAACCACGTATCACTTTCTGTATTTCCTGCACCTCCAAGCCTGGACCCACGAGGACACATGTCCTCCAGGCACCAAATCGCTATCGTAATAACCGTGCAACTCTTTCATAGCACGATGGTGCCTACCCTTGATCATTGTAGATCAGATGGTGGAGATCTTAACCTTTTACTGCACTAGCCGTGTTGAAGATCCGGTCCCATGATTAATCTGTATTTTGACCTGGCATACTTGGTTGTTCCCCATTGGTCTAACAAAGCACCACCTTGGTTTGACAAGGCACCAACCTGGAGGGTCCGTACTGCTTTGACCCTACTGAGGGACACATGGCGCCCAGGTGCTATGCCGCTATGGGAAAATTGAGGCTAACTTTCCATAGCACCATGGCACCCAACGATGACATGTCTTCTGATTTGCACGTGTCTTCCAATGATTCACCACCATGGCACCAGACTCTACCAACTAGGCAGATGAGGTACAAAATGGGACCCAACCACTTGCCTGAAGCTCTCGCCGTGGTGACCTTTCCGTTAGGCGCTATGTCGCTATCGGAAAACTTGTGAGTTTTTTGATGGCGACATAGCGCCTCATCGACATTTCTCATCTCCAACTCATGAACTGACCGCCCGCCATAGAACTTTCTCGATGACACAACCTGACCATCGTGAAACCTTTTTCATCGAGCACTATGTCGCTATGAAGATTTTTTGGTCAACACATGATAGAGACATATCGCCCACGGTGCCGTAGAATTTTTTTGACCCACCAAAACATGTTTGCCCAACAAGCTAGACCCACTAGAAACGTGTCATTAGGGCACCATGTTGCGAACATAAATCTCGTGCAGCTTTCGATTGTGAGATAGTGCCAACCATAGATCTTCTTGGATCTGACGAAGGAGAACTTGTGGGCTATAGAAAACATGTCATAAGGCTTAGGAATTAAAATAATATTAGCTTTGGGAATTACCCATTGGACAGGTTGGACATTTTAAAAATTGAATCTTGGTAGGGCGAACAAATGATAACATTTCTGGCGACTCACAGGGGACACAAGCCTACTATGTGCATGACCAGTGCCTGTAAACAATCCATTGGGTCATGGAGTCAAAAAGTATAATTTGAGAACTGCAAAACCCTAACCCATCTGTGAGGAGATCAAAACATTGAAAACCCTAGCTATGTAATTGCAATAGAAAAAACAATGAAAACCTCCTCTGCAACCTGAGACAACTCAAAATCTGCTACCTCACAGGGAGATGGTTGTGCCCGCGCACTTCTTGAAAAGAAAGAAACAACAGAAAAGAAACTAAACTACTTATGTACATGGATTCTTAAATTTTCAAAGACAAGACCTCAGATAGATCCCATTGACTGGAATGGGCAAAATCTCTCCACTGGGCCGGCTTAGCTGGAATGCATTAGCCTGTTTGCAACTGGCAATCAAATAGGGGCTGCTCCATAGTGCATCAAATTTGGAATGTCTTCCTGGTTTTTCCCTATCTGCATCCCACTTTAGAACTAAATCTCCTTCTTTGAGGGTTTTGACCCTAGTTTTCTTATCAAAATTCCTCTTCATCTGCTGTTGATATATTTCTAGGGTTTGCATAGCTTTATTTCTCTTTTCTTCTAGTTCAATTAGCTTTTCCATTCTTACTAACATGGCATTATCTTCAATCAATTCTAGCTGACAAGCCAACTCCAAGGATGGGAATTCCAATGAAATTGGGAGTCTGGCCTCCCTACCATATACTAGCACAAAAGGTGAATTCCCAACAGATCTCTTGGGTGTTATCCTATTAACCCATAAAGCAGTTCTTAATTTCTTATGCCAGACCCTCTGATTTTCTTCTATTGTCCTCTTCATGATTCTTATCAAATTCTTGTTGGAAGACTTAGCCAAACCATTACCCTGGGGATAGTAATTTGATGATGTGCTCAGGTAGATATTGTGATTCATTGCCCATGCACAAATCTGGGTTCCAACAAAAGACTTAGCATTGTCTGAGATGATAGTAGAAGGAGCACCAAACCTAGATACAATTCCATCAAGGAATTCAACAACTGATGGTTCTGTGGCATCCTTTAAGGAAATTGCCTCTATCCATCTAGTGAAATAATCGGTAGTAGCCAAAATCCATTTATGAACTGCACTAGATGGAGGATTAATGGGGCCTATAAAATCCAACCTCCATTGGGTAAAGGACTGTTCCACCTGAATAGGGCAAAGGGGGAGAGTTGCAAGCCTCTGTTTGCCTGAGAAGAAAGCACATTTCTCACATTTTCTCACATATCCATAACAATCATGGAACAGAGATGGCCAATAATAATCAGCCCTCATGATCTTTGTGGCAGTTGTTCTTGCAGAGAAATGGCCACCATCAAGGCCATCATGAAGTTCCTTTCTCATCCTCTCAGCCTGATCCTCTTCAATGCATCTTAGCAGGGTCCCATTAAAATCCCTCCTGAATAGGATACCATCAATTACAACATAGGGAATGGACTATAGTCTATATTGTCTTCTTTTAGCTCTGTCCAATCCCTGAGGGTATCCATTCCCTGATAAGAAGTTCTTCATATCATTTATCTAGCTCCTTGGACCATTAACATTTCCCTCCTCCTCCTGCTCTGTTATTACCATAGTAGCCTCTTCATCTGAATCCTGGCTTGATAACATTTCTTTGCATAATCCTCTCCCTCTTACTTGCTTGGTAATCTAAATATCAACATCATATTCCATTACCCTAGTGATCCATCCAGCTCTCTTTTCACTGATATCCTTTCTTAACAGGAAGTCTTTTACACTGGCATGGGGCACCAACAAACGGATTTTATTATGGGATAAGAGGTGCTTGAATTTCTTCAAGGCTTTGATGACCACAAGAGCCTGCTTCTCAATAAAGCTATACTTATCTTCATATTCCTTAAGCCCTTCACTGAAGAAAGCTATGGGCTGCTCCTTATCCTTATCATTTGTTTGAGTCAAGATAGCAGAGATACTTGACTCACCACCTAGAGTGTAGAGGATGAAATCATTTTCAAAATTTGGGTTCATGAGATTAGGGGCTGAGGCTATGGCTGCCTTGATGTCTTCAAAGCTCTCCTTCCCTTCCTTGGTCCATGAGAAGACCATACCTTTCTTAAGCATAGTTGTAACAGGTTTCACCATGGTAGCAAGATTAGGAATAAATCTTCTTACAAAATTTATCCTACCAAGGAAACTTTGTAGCCCCTTCTTGTGTTTAGGAAGAGGAAGGGCAAGTATTGCCTTTGTTCTTTTTGGATCAATGGTCAGCCCCTCCTTAGATAATATGTGTCCCAATAATTTTCCTTGGCTTGTAGCAAAGACACACTTGGCTGGGTTAAGAGAAACCCCAAACTCTCTACATCTTAGAAATACTTGTCTTAGATGATCAAAGTGATCTTCTACATTTTTTGAATATATAGTTATATCATCAAGGTATACTAAGACACATTTGTCAATTAATTTTTTAAAGGCCGTCTCCATTGCCTTCTAAAATGTGGCACCTGCATTTGTTAGTCCAAATGACATCTTGCAATAATCATAGGTGCCCCATTTAGTAGTAAACACTATCTTATGTCTGTCAGATTCTTTAACCAACACTTGGTTATAACCAGAGAACCCATCAAGGAAAGAGAATCTCCTTGACCCACTGACTCTATATAGGATTTTCTCCATAGAAGGGAGAGGATGGTGATCTTTAAGAGAAGCCTAATTAAGATCCCTAAAGTCCACACATAGTCTGATTTCTCCATTCTTCTTCCTTACAGGGACAAGGTTAGCTACCCATGATGAGTGTTTGATGGGAAAAATTATATTAGCCTCAATCAACTTGGATAGCTCTTTTCACATTAGAGGTTCAATCTTAGGATTCACTGGCCTCTATTTTTGCCTTACTAGTTTGGCCTTATCAATTAAATCTATGGTATGCTAAAACAAAGTAGGGTCAAACCCTTTTAAGTCATCATATGTCCAAGAAAATACATCATTAAATTCTTGGCATAGATGAATGAAGTTTTCTTGCTCAGTTTCAGAACATCCCTTCCCCATATTCAAAGATTTTCTATTAGCAATTGCAACTGGGGCATGATCATCCTTTTTTGTAGCTAGATTCATTCCTTTGCCTCTTGTTTGATCATCAGGATTAAAGACACTTTCCAAGGTAATGAGACCCTTGGGAAACTTGTTAGAACTGAGATGAATGATCTGATCACCATACTGATCTTGCAATCTTGACTGGTTTCTATCTGAGAATTCTGCCTCATTCTACAAGAAACTCACAATTTGCTCATCAGAATCAAACACCTGCCAATGAGTGTTGTTGTCAGGGATAGTGGGCCTCACTACCACCCTTATTTGTTGCTTCTTCTTCTCTTCAAGATTCCCCGGCACATCATAAGCTGCACCCACTACTGCAAGTCTATCGGCATGTCTATTTTCTTTCCTAGGAATGCTCTGAATATTAAATGCATTGAAGCCCTCAAGAAAATCCCAAACTCTGTATTTGTAAGACTTGAGCAGGCCGTTTTGGTGATATTCTAGTTTTTCACTTGGTTAACTACCAACTCACTATCCCCATATACACTCAAGGCTTGAATTCCTCTCTTTTGGGCAAGTAAGAGACCTTGAATCAAAGATTCATACTCGGCCACATTATTGGTGCAACTGAATTGGAGCCTAAAGGAGAAGTAGTATCTTATTTGTGCAGGAGAGATCAACATAACACCAGCCCCTGATCCATCTCTATTCCTTGAGCCATCAAAGTACATACTCCATGTTCCACTTATATCATCATTAGTCCCAATTAGATTAGGAACTTGGGCATCTTTCTCTATTATGTAATATGTACTAAGGCCTATCTCAAGAGTTTTTGACATAGGTTCAAACTCATATGTACTAGTCCATTCATTCAAGAAGAAATCAAGAATCTCTGCTATGGAAGTGGCAGGCTCATTTACTATGTCATTTTCATCCATCTCTAGAATAGGGCAATTCATGTTGATGGGATTGGGGGTGTAAGATTCAGTGTGATGAAGGGCTTGAGGTTCTACTCTAATTGAGGCATTGGCTCCATATCTGGTCTTAAATGACATATATGATCAATCAGCAAATATGAACCCACCAATTTGAGTAGTGAAGTCTCTTGAAAGATAGATAGCAAAGTGGGGCTTGACTTCAGCAATAGATATGTCTTGAACCACAGTGCAACTAGGGCATGCGTGTAGGGCCATCTCCACATTCCTAAGGATAACTATAGTTTTGATAGTACTACCATCTAATTGTAACACATCGCTAACAATGGGCTCATATTTCATTCCTAAAGCATTAGAAACACACCTAGGCATTACTGAGCTACTAGCCCCTAAATCTATCATGCAATTGTGGACTAATTTGCCCCGTATAATTAGAGAAACATAGAATGGAGGAGGTCTAACCTTTTTATTTGTCTCCACATCCCCTGCTGGTTGTACTAGACTTTTGGCACTTTCCATGGTAGATGGCTGATCCTTGGGTTCAATCTTCTCTAATTCTTGCTGCAGCATCCTCTTCTACATTTGTATGGTAGCAATAGCATCCCACATAGAAATGTTCACATTTTTCTTCTTCATTTGATCTACCACACTGAATGGTGTATTAGGAACTTTGGTAGAAACTTTGGAAGCTGCACTTATAAGAGGTTGAGATGGGGCAACATAAGGATCAGCTGCATCTTTCTTTCTAGAATCTTGCCTTTGTTGCTGTGAAGTACTTGTTTGTTCATTTGATGCATGCATATGAGGTGTAGCACTTGAAGTTGAGGCTTTCCTAGGAGAAGGAGGGGTAGCATGCTCCATAGCTCTCCTCTTACTTCTTGTGTTATGAGCAATAGAATCCTAGTTTATATTACAATGCTCCCCAATCTGATGATTCATGAACGAGCAATCATCACGTCCTTGAATATATGAGGCCTCCTTGGGATGATCCTCCTTGTATGATTGCTTTGCCGTAGGTTCTTGGTCAGTTAGGGCCAAATAAGATTCTACCTTCTGGCACATGCAATAGGTATAAGAATAGTTGCAGGAAGGATAGAAACCTTGATCTTGGGCCAAGTTATTTTGAGGGACTATAGCTCTGTTCTAATTTGAGCTTGAAGTAGAAGCATGACTACTTTTCCTACCCTGATCAAAAGAGCTATTCCACTGATTAGGAGGCCTACCACCATTTGGAGCTTGATATTGCAATTGGGGAGGCTTGCTGCATTTCTAAGGCCACCACATTGTTACTCATTTTTTGTATTATAGAAAAACTATCCTCTAATCTCTTCCCTTGGTCCTTCAACTCCCTCCCCTGCTCTTGCAATTTTTTATCCAGGGTCTTCTCTCTTTTATCTGTATTCAGCACTAGAACTTGGAGCATCTCTTTGAGTTCATCTATCCCATTTGAGGATGTGGAAGCTTGAGGGACTGGAGGAAGGGCTTGTGATGTAGAAGTTGTAGGAAGAGGGGCTATTGCTGGTTGGTGGTTGGGAACATCAGGAAAGAAAGGCATAGGGGGCCTCAGAGCCAACTTTCCTCCTTGTATCAGGATGTTCTCAACTTTTATGGCTATCTCATAAGCATTAGGCAAGGTATCTACTCTCATAGTTTGGATTGTAGTAGCAATATCACCATTGAAGGCTCTAAGGTAATGCAAGAAGGCATTACCAGGGGTAGGTTTAATTGTAGTAGATATTCTATCCCATGTCTTTTGAAATCTATAATTAAAATCAGTCATACATTCATGGGGGGCCCTTTTTATAGTAGTCAGCTGCTCTAAAAGTGACAGATGGTCACTTCTATCCTCAAAATGTTTGCATAACCCTGCTCCTAGTCCATCCCAATCAGTTATAGAACCATGAGCTAAGCCTCTATACCACTATAATGCTTTTCCTTTTAAAGATGAGGCTAGAAGTTTGACACCAACATCATCCTCTGTGATACCATGAATATTACAGACATTTGCTACTTCTTGGATATGCTCTAAAGGGGAGATGGAAGTTTCACCAGTAAAACTAGGTATACTTTTGAGTGCAGATACTAGTATATCACGTCTTTGGGCTAACAATAGAGGACTTCCACCATTAAAGGTGGCAAAAGTATGAATTCTTGGTTGTGCCATGTAAACAAGTGTTCTATTGATGAGCATTGATGGCAATCTAGGCTGAGTTCGAGCGATAGGAGGAGTAGAGACAAATCTTATAGGCATATTAACCGTTATTACACCCCTAACTAGTGATAATGAGGTTCTAGTCCTCCTTCTTCTAGGATTTGAAAGAGAAAGCTCTTGATATTGAAATTTACCTCTAGAAGATGCCCTTGTTTCAGCTTTGGGCATGAATTGCTACAACTTTGGCCTGGAACCAGATTTGTTAATGCTCAGAGTTGCCAAGTACTTTGAAGAATCAACCTCTTGAAGGCTTGAATACTGAAGCCAGCACTACCTCTTCAGGATTAATCTCTGAAATTCTTTCTTCTTGACACCGGTAGACTTTAAATTTTGTATGGAAGATGTTGTCCCACCAAGTGTGCCAAAAATTGTTGTCACTTAGGTTTGCACCCTTGTCCAAGGCCTATGCACGAGGAAAACCTAGTGAAACATGGAAACAACCTCCAAGCTATGGGACTTGAACTGTAAGGTTGAGTCTCTAGAGAAGGCCGGCTTCCTCTTACTATCAGGGTGCACCTATCTACTCTTGGAGAGGAAAAGGGAGAAGGAGAGCATGAAAGAAAATCTACCTAGTCTAATCTAAGGAGGTGATGCACCAAAATAGAGTGTTCAGACTTCATTTCTACCCATATATGCACTACAAAACCAAGATAACATTCAAAAGACACACACACCCAGACTTATGTCAATCAACAAACACATACAGATCAGGAAACCAAATTGAATAACATAAGGAAAAGTATTTCACTTATATATTATCCAATAGGCCAAAAATAGATACAGTATGCAAGTTGCAAATCTCAACAATACACCAACGAGAGGCAAGATGGATGCACATACACATTGATGGCTGAAGGAGATGATATCGAATGTTATATAGCTCAGAGACAAAGGGAGTTTTACACTGCAGACTTGCAAGCAGTAGCAGAGAAATCAGAAAAGGAGTCCCTAAGAAAAGATTACAAAATTTCCTTTATAGCTCAGGCATAACTGAGGATTTTTTGCATTACATTTACTTCTAACCTACTAGCATTAACTTCTCACCCTAAAAATCCAATCAAAGATCTGGTGGTTTGAGTACCAAAAAAAATTGATATTCCTCTAAGAAAGAGCTTGGAGAAGACAGAACAGTGCCAGAAAACATCCCCTAACATAGTAGATAGATCTGTAATGGTGGTAGAATGTCCTTACACTTTGCATTCACTTTTGAGTTAGTGGCATTGATCATAGGATCAAAATCTCATAGCAAAAACTTGATTCATCATTTCTGGCTCATGAATTCGCAAGGTCAAAGCAAGTCAAACAGTTCCTTATGTAACAACTAGGCCATGCAGGCCAATCACTTCTTTTCATTCTGCCACCTGGGAAGTCTTCTGTGGTTGACCTTCCTTTATTGAACTAACTGCACCACCCTCAAACTGTTATCATTAACTGCGGTGATTACAAACCTGACCGTGACATTAACTACCAGCCGCTAACTATCAACCCTGACCGAGCCAGTGAGACATGTGTCAGCAAGGTGCTATGTCACCATGGTATCCACCGTGCAGCTTTCGATGGTGAGATAGCACCAACCGTTGATCGGCCTAAAATTGGATAATCATGAAGACTCGTCATACCATTGTGATGCCCTTACCCTGGGCCCATCATATCTAGTGCCACCTACCACACTTGAATGACACCTGGTGTACTTTGGTGAGACTTGGCCTTGCTGATCCACATGGCGGATGGGTGTTATGTCACTATGGTAAAGATCGCACAATTTCACCATAGCGACATGGCATCTTTCATCGATTCTCCTTGATCTGACAGCAAGCAATAGATATTGTTCCTTAGTGTATCAGTCAATGGAAACTAGCCATGTATCGCTGTCTGTATTTCCTGTGCCTCCAAGCCTAGACCCATGAGGACACGTGTCCTCTAGGCGCCAACTCGCTATCGTAATAACCGTGCAACTCTTTCATAGTGCGATGGTGCCTACCCTTGATCACTGTAGATCATACGGTGGAGATCTTAACCTTTTACTGCACTAGCCACATTGAAGATCCAATCCCACGATCTATTTGTATTCTAACTTGGCATACTTGGTTGTTCCCCATTGGCCTAACGAAGCACCACCTTGGTCTAACAAGGCACCAACTTGGAGGGTTCGTACTGCTTTGACCCTACTGAGGGACACGTGGCACCCAGGCACTATGTCGCTATGGGAAAATCGAGGCCAACTTCCCATAGCACCATGGCGTCCAATGATGGCATGTCTTCTAATTTGGACGTGTCTTCCAATGATTCACCACCATGGCATCGAACTCCGCCAACTAGGCAGATGAGGTACAAAATGGGGCCCAACCACTTGCTTGAAGCTCTTACCGTGGTGACCTTTCCAGTAGGCGCTACTTTTCTATCAAAAAACTCATGAATTTTTTGATGGTGACATAGCGCCTCACTGGCATTTCTCATCTCTGGCCTATGAACTGACTGCCCGCTATAAAACTTTCCCAGTGACGTAACCTGACCACTGTGAAACCTTTTCCGTCAGGCGCTATGTCACTATGAAGATTTTTCAGTCAACACATGATAGCAACATAGCGCCCATAGTGCTGTGGAATTTTTTTGACCTACCAAAACATGTTTGCCCGGCAAGCTAGACCCACCGGACACGTGTCATCAAGGCACCATGTCGCGAACATAAATCTTGTGCAGCTTTCGATGGCGAGATAGTGCCAACTATAGATCTTCTTGGATCTGATGAAGGAGAACTTGCAGGCCATAGAAACCATGTCATAAGGCTTAGGCATTAAAATAATATTAGCTTTGGAAATTAGCCATTGGACGGTCTGGACATTTTAAAAATTGAATCTTGGCGGGGCGAAAAAATGGTAACAGAAACCTTGTCAAATATTTATGGAGGAGATTAGAACATCCAAAGAACAAAAAAAGAAAGCCTCAGAGGAAAGTTTGATGACATGGGAATGGAGGAAGGTGAGAACATTTCTCAATATGCCTCTAGAATAAAGAAAGTAGTAAGTGCAATAAGAAGTGTGAATAGTTTTTTAGATGATGAAACTATTATCAAAAAATTTTGAGAACCTTGCTCCCCATCTATGCTATTAGAGTATCAACCATCAAAGAGTTGAGATGCATACCCAGAAATAAACTCACTCTTGAAGGTATAGTGGGAAGAATTACTGAATTTGAGTTATCCAACTTTGATAACTATAGACTTGAGAACCTTGAATCTTCTTCCAAGGTCAAGTTGTTGTTGAAAGACACTAAAGAAATGAAATAAAAGAAGAAGAAAAGAAAGATAAAATATGCATCTAGTGACAACAATATAGATGAAGAAGATGTTGAATAGTTGGAAGCATTGCTGGCTAGAAGATTTCATAGAGGCAATGGTAAATTCAAAGGTAAGCTGCGTATCATTTGTTTTAATTGCAATGAAGTAGAACATATTGCAGAAAGATGTACATAGAAGAAGAACTACAAAGAAGGAAACAAGTACAAGAATAGAAGAGAAGATGATAACAGAGATTACAAGGACAAAGGAAAAAAGTGCTACATTGTTGAAGAAGAGAATTTTGATGAAAATGATGATGAGGTAGTCTATGTAGCTATGAAGGATGACTCAGATGAAGATGAGGCAACAACACTGGTAACCTATGTAAACAAGAATGATAAGTGGATCATAGATAGTGGATGCTCACATCACATGACAAGAGACAAAAGTAAGTTTGTTATCTTTACTCAGTATAATGGAAATAGTGTTAGATTTGGAAATGATGCTCCATGTCTAATCAAAGGAAAAGGTTCCATTAAGCTTACAAAGAAAATTTCATGTGATAATGCATATTATGTTGAGGGATTGAACTAAAAGCTATTGAGTGTGTCATAGTTAGGCAATGTAGGATGAAAAGTAGAATTTGGAAACAAAACTGCCAAAATCTATAACACTAATGGAAATCTGATAGGAAAAGGAAACCAAACTAGGAGTAATCTATTTTACCTAGATATGGAGGATGATGCTTGTTTTATTGTAAAATTTGATGATGTGTGGTTGTGGCATAAAAGGCTATGTCATGTCAACTTTGATAATCTGATTAGCATCAGCAATATGAAGAAAGTAAGAGGTTTGCCTAAACTAAAGAAGCTTGATAATATAATGTGAAAATAGTGTTAGTTAGGAAAGATGACCAAGTCAAGTTTCAAAAGAAAAACCTATACTTGAAAATAAGTACTAGAGTTAGTCCATACTGATTTATGTGGTCCAATAGAAGTGCAAAGTTACAAAGGAGACAAATATATAATGTTGTTTGTGGATGACTACTCTAGAATGATGACTGTCATGCTCTTAAAGAAAAAATCAAATGCATTTCAAATGTTTAAGTGGTATTTGGCCAAGATTGAGAAAGAAATAGGAAAGAGTCTGAAGTGCCTAAGATTAGATAGAGGAGGAGAATTCACATCAAAAGAATTTGAGACATTTTGCAATGATAAGGAAATTAAGAGACAAACATCAGCACCTAGAATGCCTCCACAAAATGAGATTGCAAAAAGGAGGAATAGATCAATGATAGACTATGTTAGAACATTAATGATGGAGAAGAATGTTGCACTTAAGTACTAGAAAGAAGCTATAAGTACAATTGTCTACACCCTAAATAGAGTGTAAATTAAGAAAGGTACAAATGCAATACCTTTTGAAGTATGGTATGGTCACTCACCCAATGTTAAGCATTTCAAAGTGTTTGGTTGTAAGTGCTATATTCTTAAGGACATTAGAAATGGTAAATTTGATGCAAAGAGTGATGAAGGCATATTCCTTGGATACTCCACTAGAAGTAAAGCATATAAGTGTTTAAATACTAACACTAACAAAATTGTGGAGAGTGAAAATGTAAAATTTGATGAACATAATCAATCAAGAAATTAGAAGAGTACAAATCATTTATATATTTCTATGAAGGAGTGCCTACTGAAGAAGAATCTACCAATCAAGTTGGGAATTAGCAACAAGTTTCAATATCTGCCAAGTCACAACTAGTGAATACTAAGTTGCATTTAGAAGTTGAGTTGCAAAATGAAGAAAACACACATTCTAATTCTGAAATCAGTACACATGAAAGATATGGTGAGCTACCTAAAAGAGATGTGCATAGTGACTCTAATGTTGAAAGACCAAACATGGAAATAAGGAGAGAACCAAGGCTATCCAAGTATGTAAGAAGGCATCACCCTGCTGAAAAAATAATTGGTGACAAGGAAGCTGGACCAATGACAAGGGATAGACTAAGAAATGAATCATGTCTACTAAGCAAGATTAAACCCAAGATAGTGAGAGATGCACTAAAAAATGATGATTGGTGCAAAACTATGGAAGAGGAGATTGAGAAAATAGAGAAGAACAAAACTTAGAGTTTAGTTTCAAGACCAGTTCATAAGAATGTGATTGGTACCAAGTGGGTGTTTAGGAAAAAGCTAGATGAGAATGGTGAGGTCGCAAGAAATAAGGCTAGACTAGTCTCTAAAGGTTATGCACAAGAAGAAGGATTGGACTATGGGGACACATTTTCCCTTGTTGCAAGGATGGAAGGAGTAAGAACTCTACTTGCATATGCTTCTTAAAAAGGTTTCAAAGTCTACTAAATGGATGTAAAGTCTTCTTTTCTGAATGGTATACTAGAAGAGGAAGTCTACATAGGACAAATAGAGGGATTTGTTCATGACAAAAACAAGGATATGGTTTACAAACTGCATAAATAAAATATTGTAACCACATATTGTTCAAGAATATTAGGCATTAAACACTATTGTAACCAAATATTGTTCAAGAATATTGGGCATTCAAAGAGTAGAATAAAAGAACAATCTATTTACCGAAATAAACAAAGAAAAGAAAAGAAAATAGGGAATCCAAGACTGAAATTTGATGAAAATTAAGAATGTTAAAAGGATTCTAAATGAGAAGGATGGAGTTATTTATGAGATCATTGTCTATAAAAGTTTAAGAGAGATACAGTGAATGAGTTTTATTATTTTTAGAGTGTGCACAAACCTTAAGATGAAGAAGTATTACCAAGCATATAGAGTAAATGAATAGGAGATAAATGAATGTATATGGATGTGTTTAAGCAAAAAAATAGATAGATGAGATGGAGAGATTTACTATTTTTAAGGGATGAATGTGAATTTCATTATTTCTAATCAAGTTAAAGAAATTGAGGAAGTTATAATCAAAGGATAATGAAGCAAGTTGCATTGTGAAGATCAAGCAAGGGAAGTGCTAATTGGATGAATAGTTGAGTGGATATTCTAGAGAAAGAATTAGAAGGATTGGTAAAAGGAAGTCATAGTGAAGAACAAATATCTTAACAAGAAAGGTAGTACTAAATTTAATAGACCATTTCACAATTACATTTTAACCTTTCACGAAAATAAACCTCTTACCCAAGTGGATGTAATAGTCTTGCAAAATCTTATATGGTAACTTCTAATTTAGTAATGTTTTTAAGTCCTTTAGAGTAGGCCACCATTTAGAACTATCGAGTGATAAGGTCTAGATGATATTTATTTAAAATTCTCTTAACAATGTCACATGTAATGATGTGTATGTAACCTTTAATAAGGTAGGCTCCTAACAGAGCTCACTATAGAAGAGTGATATTTTTTGGTTGCCAATTTCGTGGTGGGATTTCCCTTTACAGGGTTTCAATGTTAAATAATTATGTCAAATTATGTGGATGCTTAATTTCTTGCATGTTATTTTCATGTTAGCTATTTAATTTTGTAAGTTGGTACTGAATGTTTACTCTCATGATCATTACATTAAGGAACATAAAATTAATAGTTTAAAGATATTTTTTATCAATTAAGGTCCTTGGTCCTTTCAAATATATATACTCCTAATACTAAAAATGGTAGCTTGGGTTTCTGGGAAAGATTGATAGATCTTTGGAATTCCTTCCTTAGTGACTCTTGGCTTGTTATGGGGGATTTCAATTCTCCTCTTAAATGTTAATATTAAGATGAAAAACATTTATTTTCATTCTCACATTGATGGGGATTTGGATCTTATGGTTTTTATTTTCAAATGTAGCATTCTGACTTCTAGAGATCTCTTCTTCAGAGCCAACTTGAGTTTCTACTCATGGTAAGACATGCAAGTCTAGTTTATTTTTATCCATCTAGATCAGCAAAATTTTGATCCTCTAATTGCTACGGTTCCTTCCAATATGCTTAAAAAACTAGAGGTTTAATTGGTGATGCCATGGTGGAAGGATTTAAAGAGGTACCCTACCACTCCAATGAAAAGTTACAAACTCAAGATGCATTATCTCTAGAATTTTCCCCACTTTTCTATGGTTGACATGCTCAATAAATGTTGGTATTTTTAGTCTTCTCAAAAGAATTGGAGAATTATTCAACACTATTTTGAATACCATCACTGAGTTGAAGATTACAAACTTTTCTTGGTGTGTTCATTTCCAAGGTTTTCCCCTAGGCCCTTGGTTTAGGCATTTGGGAATCCTAAATGATAGGTTCCCTTTTTGTGGGCACCCTAAAACCTTCCTTCAATTTTTTTGGTTTTGTCGAAGATCTCAATAATATTGACTCTAGATTCTTGAATTCTTCAAATCCTCTTGGCTCAAGCCTTTCTCTTGGCCTATGATTTTTGTTGAGAGATTCTCCCAGAATTCTCTTCAAGTATTATTAGATGTGAAACGTTTTTAGTATTGAGATCTTATTTATAATTTACAAAGATAGCAATTTTTCTTATTCAATCACAATTTTTTGGATATTAACGTTTCTATGTATACTAAGGCTTGTATATGTAACAATGTCATGGTATAGATTCAAGTACGGATTGACAAGAGGTGACCCACCTACAAGAGTTGTTTAACCATTGGAAAAAATCTCCTTATATATTTGCTAATGTTGCACTAGATTTTGTTTCCATGGATTGCACTCCATGCTATGGTCATCGATAGGGTTGTCATTCTTCTACTTGTCATTCCTAGAAGCCTCATTCCTAGGCTCTTTGCTACTATCCTAGTGGTAGTTTTGATGGTTGAAATTGCCTCTCTAACTCTTCATGGTAGGGTTCTTTTTGGTCCTTGGTTGTTCCTCTTATTGATCCTATTTTTGGATGACTCTCATCCAGTGGGGACCCAAAGTGTTCATATCCCTGCTTGGATCTGGCGATCTGCCCTCTTGGGGTGGAGGAAGAGAAAGATATAGATAAGGATGCTATTTCCAAAGGTGGTTTTGCCTAAGTCACCCATACATTATAGTGATTTATGTGGTTCTAATGATCATCATGATCCTTCTCCCCTAATTGGTACTACTCTAGCTTTCTAAGGAAAGTTTATCTTTTCTTTGTATGAATAGTTAATAGATTTCAACCCTTGCATCGTGCGAGCTCTTGTGGGGTGATATTTGTATCCTACAAGCCTTTTTTGTGTGAATGTGTATCATTAATATTATAATTAATAGAAAAGGGACTAAAATCATTTAAAATTTAGGTAAATATCTTGTATGTACGTAAAATAGTTTCAAAATAAGAAGTCAAACTATCATTTTGATTAAATATTAATCAAGTGTGTATATAATGTTTACTTTATATTAGTTGAGTGTGTATTCATTATCTATTATTTTTATAATAGCTTACAAATAGTAATAATATGGCTGATGATGTCTACTTATAATTGGATAGAATTTATTTCTTAATTCTAAAAATAACAAATTTTATGATGCCACATCTATGCACCAATAAATCATGACTTGATGGATAGTATACTTATCTCTTAATTTTGGGGGCTACAAATAGTATCCTATATAGTCATAAATTCTTAGTTATATTAATTTACAAGATGGTATACAAATTGGGGGCTACATAAAACTTATGACACAATTTTGAGAAGTGTACAATGACAAGTTCAAAAAAATCAATTAGAAGAGGGACCAAACTCTTAACAAAAAATTAACATGAAGTCAAGTGAATATTTTTTTTTGGAGGAACTGATAGAATAGAATAAAATATGTGCAACACCAACAACAAAAACCACCAAAAAAATGCCTATTAGATGACAACCCAAAAAAAATTGAACTAACAAGATCAACTATTTGTTTAATTCATAGAGATTCTCCAAGAAGGAAGCTCTCTTCATTAGGTGTCTATTGTCTAAATATTGGGAGCTACATAAAATTTCTAAATAGAAGTTTGGGAAGTGTAGAATGACAAGTACAACAACAAGAACCAACAAAATAGGTGTTAAACGACAACCAAAAAAGGTTTAACTAACAAGATCAGATATTTTTAAAATTTATTGAAGTTCTCAAGGAAGGAATCCCTCTTGAATAAGTGTCCATTGTCAAAATATTGGGAGCTACATAAAATTTCTAAATAGAATTTGGAGAAGTGTAGAATGGCAAGTTTAGTTAAGAAGAGGGACCAAAAGCTTAACAACAAATTAACATATAGTTGAGCAAGTAAATGTTTTTTCCAAGAACTAATAGAATTGAACACATGCGACAACAACAACCAACACAATACCTAGTAAATGACAACTTGAAAAACTTTGAACTAACAAGATAAAGTATTTATTTAAAACTTTAGAGTTACTTTAAATATATAAATTAAATTTTCAAAAGCTTGAAAATTATTAACTCAACTTATAAATTATACTTTGAGAAGCTTAAAATTATGAGCTCAACTTAATATGGTGAACTACAAAGTCTTCTTAGCCATTTGGAAAATTAAAAACATAAACTCACATATAAATCCAATTATTTTAATTTATATTTACACTCTAAGAGAAACAAGCATGGTTTGATAGGAGTCCCTCCTATTCTTATGATCCTTAAAAATTAATTTATGATAATATTTATTATTCAACATTGGTGATTCATTCAAAAAGTTTGTTCAAATCTCTATTTAAACATAGATTATATTCAACCCTTTACCATAATTTATTGGTGCCGTTTTGTCTCAATAGATTTAGTTGATACTTTCAATCATATCAAAATGGAATATTTTATACAAAGTGTGGAATATTTTATGATAAAAATTATATAACCCTAGTTATAAGAAAAGGACTTTCTATGTAAATTAATATAAGAAATTAAAAACTATTTAACACTTCAGAAAGAATATCTAAAAGTGCACAAAATCCTCTTTCCTATTTTCTTAATGCATGTCTAGAGCCAACAATTTTTTTTTGGAGGAATGACATAATAGAACATGTCCAACAACAACAACCACCAACATTAGATGTCTTCAAGGAAGGAATCCCTCTTCATTACATGTCTATTGTCCAAATATTGTATTCAACTATCTCATTTTTTGGTTGGAATTTTCTGAATAACTTGGCAAAAATGGTGATGTGCACTTCTAAAATCTTAGTTATAAAAAGAGGTCTTGGTAAGTTAATGAACCCAACTTAATGTGGTGAACTACAAAGTCTCCTTAGCCATTTGAAAATGAAAAAAGAAACTCATATGTATATGACTCCAATTATTTTAATTTATATTTATAATCTAAGTGAAACAAGCATGGTTTCATAGGAGTCCTTCTTACGATTCTTAAAAAATTAATCTATGATAACATTTATTATTCAACATTGGCCATTTATTCAAAAAAATTGTCCCAATCTCTATTTAATCACATCACAGATATTATATTCAATCCTTTACCATAATTTACAGGTGCCCATATGTCTCCATAGATCTAGTTGATACTTACAATCATATTAGAATAGATTTTGATATCAACAAAAGAAGAGATCAATTCTAATTCTAAGAGTAGTTTTTGAAAATTAATAGGAGCAGCCTCTAATCATTATGTTCTCACTTTTTTATCATTATGTTCAATCATCTCACTTTTTCGTGTGGAATATATTATGATAAAAATTATATAAAACCCCAGTTATAAGAAAAGGACTTAGTGTGTAAATTAATGTAAGAAATTTAAAACTGTTTAATACTTCAAAAAGTATCTCAAAAAGCGTACAGAATCCTCTTTCAAATAAAATATACTGATAAACATGTTAAAAGTGAATGGTAGGGAATACACGCTCTCTTTCAACGCTCTCTTGATAAACTCAAGTTGAATACATTATTTACTAATAAGAGCTGTCACTAATACTGTTCATTGACCACAAGCTTGTTCAAAATCTCTATTTAAGCAAAGACATTTCCTTCTTCCTTCACCATTTGAAGGTGCCCATTCTTCTCCATCGACATACCAGCTGATACTAACAATTCACAAAACAATGGAAGAAGAGAAGGCTCCAGCTCCAACTTCATCATTATTGCGCAAGCGTCTATATTCCTATCGTCATTGCTCTAAAGAATTCAGTACCCGCCAAGCTTTAGGAGGCTACCAAAGAGCCAACAACTATAAGAAATATCCCATGCCCACACCCAAATCGAGTTCTATCTTTGCACCTCTTCCATCAAATGCATTTGGTCCCTCATCAATCGCTAATCTTCATAATTCATAACTATCATCCTCTCCTCGCATGATTCAATCATGTGGAATAGCCACCAAAGAGCCCACACCCAAATGGAGTTCTATCTTTGCATCTCTTCCACCAAATTCATTTGTTCGCTCATCAATCGCTGATCTTCATCATTCATCACTATCATCCTCTCCTCGAATGATTCAACCACATTCTCCATCCAACCTTTTCAAACTAAGTTTGTTTGGACGTAGAGAAGCAGCGTTTCGGCCCATTGCCCAAAATGGTGGAGGAAATAAGACCGCAAATAAAGAAGTAGGACTGAGCTTAAGGAACCAGTATTTCAGCCATTACCCACAATGGCGGTCGCTGTAAGACTCAGCTTAAAGAACCAAGATTTCAATCCATGCCGGTCCATAATGGAAATAGAGCTGAACCTATAGCCCATAATGGGCCTCGCGCTATAATCAAGGCCATTTCCAATAATAGGCCTATCACTGTGTTTGATTATGGTGAGAAATATCCTTTCTGTTTGAGAAGAGGTGGACAACATGAGGTTGGTAGGTTGGAAGGAAGTTGTCACAGTTTTGAGCCTCCCTGCAAGAAAGGTCCACCAACGAGCTTAAAATCATCTTGTGCGACCACTGTTATAAGTGAAGAGGAAGAAGAAGAGCTCCACCTATTGTTAGGGTTTACAGTCTTTGATATGAGAATTAGGGCTTATAGTTTTTATTCTTTTTCTCAGATTATGAGACATTTCTAGGGTTTTAAGTAGTTTTTTCTTAGATCATAAGACATTGTTAGGGTTTTTAGGAGTCTCCTCTAATAGAGGGATATGTATCTAATGAGATTTATGAGGGGAAGTTCTATATATGTTATTATGACTTATTACCTTCAACCTACATGTTATTCTCCTCTCATCTAGCATTTTGCAGATGATGAGCTGGGAAACCTAACGACATATGGCATGGTAATGGATATGTTTGGGTTTTTTCTATCCTAGTCTTGTTTCGGATTTCCATTTCGTTCATGAGTCCGAATTTGTCAAAGTTTGATAAGGGGTAAAGTGTCTTGCATTTTCAATTTCCTGTTTTAGCTTGTTTTAGGGTGTTACATACGCATTGATCTTGGGTATTTTATGTGAAGATTTAGGACATTTTCAAGAAATCTGGCTAGTTGGGTCTTTCTTTGAAACCATTATTGTACTCTTTTGTTTATGCCAATGTATATCTATATAGGCTTTTATGGCCTTTTATTTATTTTTAAAAATGTTTTTATTATTGGTGATCTAGTCTTTAATGTTAATTTTGTGAAGTTTAGGAGTCGATAGGTTTTCTATTTGTTTAATAGATTTAAGAAAAACATAAGTTTGGCATTTTGGAGAGCAAGTATTGAGAAGCTTCACAATCTTTTGTGTAGGTAATCTATTATTTTCTATAACTCAATTAATTTGTACCAATCATGAGTGATAATTTATCTAATTGAAATAATTGAAAGGTTTTAAAATTTATTTATGAATTTGATGTATTATGAAAATTGATTTTCACCAATCATGATTATTTAATATATTTTTAAAAATGTTCATTTGTTTTTTAATGAAAATTTTGATAATGATATCCTTTTTTTAAAAAAATTATAATAAGACACATTTGATCTTTTGAGTTAACATATCCCCTACCTTGAATTATTTTATTAAGTTTATTAAATGATTATATAGAAATACTTTGAATAAAGTTAATGAATATTTTATTGAGTATGTTTCACAATTTGTTTTAAGATCTCCTGCTTATGATGTCTCTATTCTATTCTATTAATATAATAACAATTTTATTCTTAATGATGTCTCTATGATATCTCTATTTGATTCTTAAATGATACCTTAGATGAAGCTTGTTTTCATTCAATTTTTGATTGGTAATAATGAATGTTTGATGGATGCCAAATGAATGCTTCCACACATAAGAAAACTTTAATGAAGTTAATTTATTTATAAATGAGAGGAGAATGACTTATTTTATAAAGATTTTGTAATGATATTAATGTATTTCTGAATGAGAGGAGAATGCCTTACTTTATATAGATTTTGGAAAATAAACCCAAAAGGGCTAGGGCCAACAAAAGATGATAGGAAACAATTGAAAAACCTAAAATACAAAAATGATATGAGGAAAAAAAGCCTTGGGTAAGGGACTATCCTCACCCCTTACCTGTAGTTATTGATGAGGTTGTCCCTATCTAGTGGCTAGAGATTATCTTGTATATTTCCCTCAGGAATTTTAAACTTAGGATGCACATTAAGATCATAGATATGGAAAGATAATGGCAAAGAAAAGGGTGAAAACTATAAAACAAGAGAAATTAGATTATAATTAAATTTAAAAACTAGGAGATCAAGAAAGGGAGAGATTAAAGGTAAAGAAATGTAAGTGTTTCAATTTGAGATGGCTCATTTATACTGCATGATCGATCAAAGTGAAACTTATGATAAATTAGATTAAAAACATAAGATGATCTTATCAATGCTAAGGAAACAAAGAAAAAATCAATAATCTACTAGAAGTGAGTCCTTATTAAGTTTGAAATCAAGAGAAGAGATTTATCATAGATTAAAAAGTAAAAAAAAAAGAGTGATTAACATGAAGAGTGATTAGTATAAATAGGCAATGGAAAGCAGAAGATACTCTAATTGAAATGTTGTGTACTTGTGCTACTTTTAGTATCTTGGTTAGAAGAAGAAGGGGGATCAACTCTTACCTCTTAGGGTTGGTATTCCTCTTCCTTGATCCTCTTAGGATCATTTCTATTATGATGTGGTAGTTTTGGGGGGGCTGGAAGACTTTTGACTGCATTTTCCAAAGTTGGATGTTGAGCTTTGCTTGGACCTGTGATTGAAAGATATGTTCTATGTCTACCAAGGTTTGAGGTATAGTCTTGTTTGGTATTATAGTTTTGTTTAGGATTTTGATATGTGTGGATGGCTTGAGTTCATCTCTTTTTTGTGCTGATGATGTTTAGTTTTTCTTATCCCTATGATTAAGTGATTGCTAGTAGTTTTAAAGAGCACACTCTGGTCCTTTGTTGTTGTTTTTGGTTTAAGTCTGAAGCTATTCTAAAGGCTTGTCCAAAGATTTTCAGTGATTGCACTGACCATGGTTGGTGGGTTAGTATCTTGTGCACTTTTGTCTTTAATAGAGGAATGTCTAATTTTATGGAATCTTTCTTTACTAAGAGTTGATAATATTTTGTTACTAGTGTCTAGAGGTCTGATTGTACTCTAGGTCAACACCCACCAATTATAATGCCCCACCAAGGGATCCAAAAGAAATAACCTAAAGTTTTACTAATTTTTCCAATATTTTTTTGAAACAAGAAATAATAACATACACATCAAACACATAATAGTGAAAGCAATAACATATAATCAACTACAACATACATAATAGGTTACATTTATTAAGGATCCCAAGATACTGAATCACATATAAATTTAATCTAATACCAAGTCCATCAAAACCACATTCATACTAAAGAATAATTATAAATTCTAATGTCCATTTAAATAATATACATTTGTTCTGAATGCCTCTTGGCAAATTAAATTCAAAATGATCAATCATCCACTGTACATGTCATAGAGTATCAAAAGTTTAAAATAATATATGTATGTATAAATAGAAATACACCATCCTCCTTAGATCCATGATACAAAGTACAATAAAATAAATGAAACCATCCACCATACATGATAAATCCATCCATTGTAAAAGATATAAACATCCATCACAAAGTATATCCATCCATCAAATGCTACATAGAAAGAATGAAAGTAAATGTAGACAAGGAAGTTCTAGCCATGGTGACTATGGATGGATCTCAATGGTAAGAGTGAAAAAGCACTACCGCTTGACTCTGTGAAACCTAAATGGCCCACTCCCACTATGCTGAGGAGATAGTCTCAAGTCCCAAACATGGTATCAAACCCCATATAAAAAATACTAAGTCTAGGAAATCCTAAAAGTAATCTAATTCCCAGAGGCACACAAGACACGTAGGAAACCAACTATGTAAGTAGACAAGTTTCATCGTATGAATCACACTAGAGTTACCCTAGTAGTCTCTTAGGAACTTGACCCCCTAGTGATCCCTATGTAGCCACTAGTATCCTCTCGTACTGAATAGGCATAGTACGGAATGCAAGGTTGCAACAAAGTATTCTCTCTACTCTCATCCTAGTCTGTACTAGCACTCAAGGCATGGGAAAGAACATACAAAGACTCTTATTAGGTTCATTTTACTCTCACTTAGTGTAATGTTTTCACTTATTAAACAACTTAAAATGAGTTACCCTAGTAGCCACTTAGGGCCCTGACCCCCACTGCAAGCCACTTCCGAACACTACATATAGATTTCCTACCCTAAGCTCATGAAATCACAAATCAAAGAATCACAGTAAAATCACCTCAACCCTATTCAAGTGACTGGAAAGAATCATAAAGATAATCATAATAACCACATCAGTTCTCTTTAAGCAATTAGAAAGCATCAAAGATAAATCACAATATCCATCGGTTCTCAATGAGAAACTAGAAAGTATCCCAACAATATTGATCAAAGACTCAAAATGGTTAAATCAGGTATCTTATAGCATAAATATTGCTATCCCACAAAGACAGTGAAGACAATAATCAACAATATAAACACACTCAACATAAAGCGTATCATCACATACCATGGTTTAGTAAAACTGATCAAGATTGAGTCAGCATGATACCACACTCACCAAACCCCTGAGCCTCTGGTAGATGTCCTAGAACTAGTCAACAATTTAGTCAACCCCAAAACCCAAACATAGCTAGAATATAGAAACAAGATGCAAGTACATGTTTTAGTTTGTTTTGAATCACATGGTTGGGATAAATACAAGGTTTCCATTTTTGTTTCGATGTATGTTTAAAGTTTAAAAGAATCCTCATTTACCCTATAGTTAACCCATGAATTTGTTTAAACAAAACAAAGATTTACCCTCATATGTTTTTTTGAAATCAATTTTCTAAATTTTTACTAAGGGTAAATACTATATTTGTTTGAGTTTTCTAAGGTAAGATTCCCATTGATTTTCAATAGAATAATTCTACTAGAGTCAGATTAACAAATTTAAAAGATCTCCTACCATACTAACTAATGCTCATAATAATTTAAATTAAATTAAATTTTAAATAACTAAGGTCTATTAAATAATATTTAATTAATTTATTTATTTAAATAAATTAATAACTATATTAAATATCATTTATTAATTATTAAATTTTTTAAATAAATTTTATTTAATTAAAAAAAAACTTTATAATAATTAATATTTAAAAATTCTTAATAAATTTTATTAATAAAATTATATTTAAAAATAAAATTATAATAAATATTATTTAAAACTTTAATTAAATTAAATTTTTTTTTTAAAAAACTTTATTTAAATTTGTTTTAAGGTTGATGGCCATTCCCTTAAAAGGGAGGCATGGCCAACATGCCTTCTACTACACGCCTATGGCTTCAGTGGCATGTGCCACTGTTGCCACTGTCTGTAACAATAGTCACACAATAGCAATAGCAGGCAGGGATGGGGGTGTGGTTAATCCACCCTCTTACTCAATAATATTTTTTTATTATAATTTTCTTTTAATAAAAATTTTTTCAGAACATTTTTCACAAATATTTTTTTATATAATTTTCTAAAGAATAAAACTTCCAATCAGTAATCTAATAGGAAAAGTATGACCAACTGGTCAAATTTTTCTATTTTAATTTTTAATTTCAAAGCAAAACCCTTTCCTTGTTTAGTTCTCAATTTTAATTCTATTGAAAGAAGATTTTATTTATCAATTAAGAATGTTCCATGTACAGAAGAATTTTAAATATGATATATTCATCATAGAATTATCTAGACAACCATTTAATAGACACAATGAAGATAGGATAGAAAAGAGCATATTAAGATATGTGAAAATCACAAGCATCTACCTAGAAACTGATGCTAATTGCTACACCACAAAAAAATATAGAGAAAATTCCTCCTTCTAGATCCTTTTCTTTTTCAAAAATTTCTTCCTTCTCCAAAATTTGTGGTGGTTTGAAAATGAACCCCCAAGTTGTGATATGGAGTTCTCTTAGAAAAACTGGGGCATTAATTGTGCATTCACCTCAAAGAACTCCTTGCTCACAACCCTTAACTCAACATTAACTTTTATTTATCTTTCCTTTAATTAAATTACTTTATTTAATTTTCACTTGACTCTTTTTAGATTAATTTACTAACTTAAATCTCATGCACACATCATGCAATCATGAAACTTTTAATAAATTAATTTCTTTTCCCACTTCTAAATTTATTTTCAAACATTAAAATTGATAACTATATATTAACTTAAATAATAATATTATTTAGCATTTATTTTAAAATGAACTCTAAATATATTATTATTAAATTAAATAAATATTATCATGTTCCAAATTTATACTATAAATTTTATCTTCAAATTCAATTCTTTTATTTAATTAATTTCTCAATTAATTAAATATAATTAAATATTAAAATATCATAATTATTTTCCATTAAATTAAATCATTAATTTAATCTTTAATTAGACTTAATAGAAAAATCACCAAAGACTCATAAAGTAAAATATGAAAACCCATCATAGAAAAATGAATACAAATTCAAACTAAAGAGTTATAATCACAAATCAACGTCATCCAACGTATTCAAAGGGTACACAACTCATATGCTCGTCCTAATTATCAATTAGGAAAATTGGCTAAAGGGCTTAGGATTTGGACTTAAAGATTTATCTCCCCTCTCTTACCATTGAGATAATGCGATAGGGTATGTTCATCCTTGCAATTTAGGGAAGTCAATACCCAGTACTTGCAACCTACATAAAATCCATGCATGTACAAACACAATATATACTAAGATAAACAAGAAATAGTAGGAAGTGGTGCATCGTGTAGATCCCGACTAGTAGGTGACTACAACTCTCTTCCTTAACTGCATTAGAAATGCCATACATAAAGAAAACAAATACACACACCATACACATGTAGTATGAGTTAAGTATCCATAAGAAAACACATATAATGATCCATCTAACTAAACATAATCAAAAACATAAAAACACTGTAATAATCCTCATGCACATATGAAGTATAGAATACCAAGTAATCTCATCATATATCAATTGAATCTGAAACAATATCTGATAATCTCAAGATAATGCTATGAATCATCAAACATAAAACTGACCTAAAAGAGTTTGGCAATGATAGAGAAAAATGTAAACTAGGAAAATGTAAACTAGTGGCAAGCACTACATCCACCCCCCCTAGGATTAGGCTTACTCCTAGAAGCCTATGAACACGTAGGGATATAAATCTCATAATCTAGATGCATCCTTCCATGTAGCTATAGAGTCGTCAGTAGGGTCCCATTGGACTCTTACATGCTCTATGGTTCAACCCCTGAGGGTCAACTCTTGCTACTACAGAATGCCAATTGGCTCCAAAGCTAGGTGCCCATACTCTACCTACAATGCATTCCATTCAAGAACATGTACCACATTAGTGATATACTGCCTAAGTACTGAAACATGGAAAACATCATGAATGTGAGCTAGGTTGGGTGGTAAAGGAAGACAATAGGCAACTGGACCAATCCTCTCAAGTATCTCAAACAGTCTCACAAAGTGAGGTGCTAGCTTCAAACCCTTTCCATAACGGATCAGACTCTTCCATAGATGCATTCTCAAGAAAACCTTCTATCCCACAGCAAGCTTCTTATTTGTCCTATGTGCATCAGCATACTTTTTTTGTCTATCCTATGCCATAGTTAAGTGCTCTCGGATATGCACTACCTTTTACTCCATATCTCGAAACATCTCAGGACCCAATAGGAAGCGATCATCAAGACTATCCCAACTCAAAGGTGTATGACAAGGACATCCATATAAACCTCAGAAAGGTGCCATACCAATAGAACTATGATACCTATTGTTGTAAGCAAACTCTACTAGGTAGAGACAGTCCTCCCAATGAGTCTGCCTATCCATCACATACATCCTCAACATATCTTCCAAAACTTGATTCACTCTCTCTATGTATCCATCTATCTCTGGGAAATATGCCAAACTAAAATTCAACTATGCTCTAAGATCATGTTACACTAATGTCCAAAATGTGGAAGTGAATACTAGATTCCTATTCGTAATGATCTTTCAGAGAATATCATGTAGTCTCACGATGTCACACATGAAGACATTAGCTATAGAAGCTATAGTATAGGAAGGCCTCATTGGTGAAAAGTGTGCCACCTTAGTCAATGGATCAATGGTGACCATGATAGCATCATGAAAATGAGCAGTCATAGGTAATCCTACTATGAATTCCATAGAGATGGTGTCCCACTTCCATGAAGGAATGATATTTGGCTGTAAAAGTCCCACTGGGTACTAGTGCTCTACTCTAACTCTCTGACACTCAAGGCACCTAGCCACAAAATTAACAATGTGCCTAGCATGCATCTTCCTGATACCTAGATGTGTTGAGTAAGGTGCACAATGTGCCTTTGATAGGATTAGTGTGTGAAGCTCATCTAGTAGTGACACATAAATCCTTCCTCAATGTCTCAAAAGGTCATTTGACTCTACGACATAGTTTGAAAACTTACCCTCCAAAGGTCTCTCTGAATCTATCTCTCTAAACACCTCCTGATACCAAGAATTAGTAGGGAGTGCTTGAAGTATCTTGCTCTTCAAATTGACACTAAGAGTCAAAGATGATATCACATGTCTCTTGTGACTCAAAGCATCTGCTACTATGTCCTCTTTCCCCCAAATGTACTTCACCTCAAAGTCATACTCACATAAAAATTCCATCCATCACCTTTGTCAAGCATTCAAATTAGGCTATGTGAAAATGTGTTAGGGGTTGTGATGATCACTATGGAGTTCAAATCTATGCCCCAAAAAGAAACGTCTCCATCTTTTCAAGGCATGAACTACCACTGCTAACTCAAGATCATGTGTAGGATAATTCAGCTCGTGATCCTTAAGCATGCATGATTCATATGCAATCACCCATCCATTTTGCATCAAAACCACTCCAATTCCCTCAACATAAGCATTTATACACACCATGAAATCACCTATAGGATTAGGTATTGCTAAGATTGGTGCACTAGTGAAAAGCTCCTTGAGCTTTTGAAATGCTTCCTCACATTTCTCTGTCCATAAAAACTTCTTTCCTTTCTTCTAAAGGAAGGTAATAGGATGTGCTATTCTGGAGAAGTTTTGGATGAATTTGCAATAATAACTAGCTAGACCTATGAAACTATGAATTTCTTACATAGTAGTGGGTGTAGGAAAATCTACTATTGCCTAGATCTTCACGGGGTCTATAGAGATACCCTCACCTGATATGACATGCCCTAAGTACTGTATCTCTGATTGAAAGAAATCACACTTCATCGTATTGGCATAAAGCTCATTATCTCTCAAGCACTACAAAACCAAATGTAGATGCTCCTCATGATCCTTTCAAGACTTAGAATATATTAGTATATCATCAAGGAACTCAATTAAAAATTTGTCAAGATAGGAACAAAACACTCCATTTATGAGGCTCTTGAAAATTGATAGACCATTCGTCAGCCCAAAAGGTACTACTGTGAACTCATAATGCCCATAACAAGTTTGGAAGGTTGTCTTATGAATGTCAGCTTCCTTGATGTGAAGCTGATGGTGTCCTATCTTAAGGTCAATCGTAGAGAACACTATAGCTCCCTTGATCTTATCAAATAAATTGTCAATCCTTGGTAGAAGATACCCATTCTTTATTGGCACCTTGTTTAACTATCTATAATCAATACAAAGGTGTAAAGAAACATCCTTCTTCTTCACAAAAAGAACTATAGCTTCCCAGTAATACACTAGGTTGGATACTACCCTTGGCAAAAAAATTCTCTAGCTGTAGGTGCAACTCATTCAATTCCTAAGCGATCACACGATAAGGAGCTCTAGAGATACACTCCACTCCTGGAGTGAGGTCAATGCTGAAATCAATGTCTCTCTTTTTTGGGCATGCCTAAAATCTCACTTAGAAAGACATCCACATACTCCTATAGAATAGGGTGGTCCAAAGTTTTTTTCACAATATCTTCTTCATCTAGCTCACTTACTATAATAGAAAATATTTGACATCCCTTAAGAAAGATCCACTTCAATTGCATAGGAGAAATCATCCATAGAGATATAGGCCTTAGTATCTCCACAATCTCCACATCCTTCCCTTGGTCATCTTGACACATAATAGTCTTCTTCCTATAGTCTATACTAGCTCTATGAGAGCCAAGCCAATCCATACCTAAGACCACATCATAGGAGCCAAGAGGAATAACTCAAAGGTCAAATGATGTCTTAAACCCTCTTATGCTAAGCCCACACTTATGAACTACAAAATTTGTGAAAACCTTAGCACCTAAGGCTAGTTCGACTTGCCAACCCTAATCTTGTTTAAGCACTTCTAGCTTACACTTAGCAACTAATGATTGGGAAATAAAAGAATCTATGGCACTTGAATCAAATAATACAAAGAGAGGTGCACCACAAATAGCTCCTGTAGTCTCAACCATGGTCCCCTGATGGTATGCTTGATGGTTGTCAACTACTACAAAACCCTATGAGCTCTACCTGCACCTCTGACTGTACACTCAGATGCTGCTCACCTAGGATGTGAATACTGAGGTGCTCATTGTGGACAATAAGTTATAGTGTGTCCAATCTACCCATGCATATAACATCTCGTACCTTTGCCAGATCCTCTCCCTATAGGTGGTGCATTTGATTGTTGATGGCTATACCTATATATGCAGAATGTGGCCTTACACTTCACACACACACTTCAACATGGTCCTTATTTTTGGAGTCATCCTAGAATGAACATTGGATTGTTCATCTGAAAATTAGCCAGGAAGGCAACCTCTTGCCTTCTATCTAAAGGGATTTTGCTTGTTAGATATCCTCAGATTTGAAAGTTTTAAGTAACTAGACCCTCTATGAATGAAGGATTTAAAAGAAAATGTGACTAATCTATATGAGAATGCAGATTAATCTAGAATGGAGTATGCACGTTTAATCTAAGAACATGTAAAAGAAAACTATGCTAAAATGTATGCATATTACTTCTAAATGAAAATTAAGCTAAATAAGAATCAATTGAAAATGCAATAAGCTTCAAATGAGTATGTAATTTGGCAGCAATTTAATGCAAATTCTAATTCCTTTCTTCAAAATGAAGAGATGAAAGTCTCTCAAATAGACTTTCTTGGAATCCATCAAAACAGTTGAGATTGATTTCAATCAACGGTTAGGATTGAAGATGAAGTTCAGTCATAAAAGAAGATTCCCAAATCAAATGGAGTTAACTAGTTCATATCTGAGTGTAAGAGTCAGTCAACTCAGATAGACTTTAGTGTTAGAGTGAGTGATCTGAGTCATTTCCAATTTGATCAGTAGTGAACTAGGAATTTCCCTTTTTTGAAATGAAGAGAGATTTTGGAGAGATATTTAATTTAATAAAATAAGATATGCTCTCATAAATATAGTTTCTTATTAATTAAATAATTCTATTTAATTAATTAGAGACTCTTTTCTTATTTAATTAAATAACTTCATTTAATTAACTAGGAATGGCTTCCCATTTAATTAAATAAGTTTGCTTAATTAATTATAAGTAGCTTCTCTATTTAATTAAATAATTTTTTTTAATTAATTAAAATAGGCATATTTATTAAATTAAATAAATTTAATTCCATAGTACATTAGCCTTAGGAGATAATTTAATTTAATTAAAGTATAAATACTTTAAATTAAATTAAATTGTAATCAGTAGGTTTAATGTGACTAATATGAATCAATACTTTAAGAATTAAATAAAGAGTACGATGAATGCAAATTTAAGTTTTCTATATCTGACAATTAAGTCAAGTAGCGAGTAGCAGAATAAGAATTGCCTATTAGGATAGGTCTTAGGATTGATCAGAAATAGACCAGAATTGGTATCATGGCAATGAGCCAATTTTGGGGTATTACAATACCTACTAGTAAAAGATTGGTTTCTCTATGCAAGTTGAGTGTGCTGATTTCATTTATTATGTTAAGCATTATGATTGTTCTTGGAGTTAGAACCACTGCCACCACTCTATGCTTAAGGGTATGATCCCTTTTGCTACTATGACTATTGTGGCTGCTACTGATTCTGATTCCCCCAAGAAAAGGAGGCTTCCTATTTCCACCTAAGTTGTGGTTGCCCTTAGATCCTAATGCTATAGGTGCTCCCACAAAACCACCATGTCCAAGGTTGACACTTTTCTCTACAAGGATGGATCGATGTACCTCATCCTTGAGGGTTTTATGCTCAAATACCTTAACACCCCCAACTATACTATGTGTCAAGATAGTGAAATGTTGTGCCAACTGTGTTGGGTTGTCAATGAATCTTGAAAAGGGCATGAGCTCATAGAACTTGCATTTATACTCTACAACATTCATAGTGTATTGTCTCAAGTTATGGAACTTATCTGCTCTATGATGCTTCCAT
The DNA here is from genome assembly GCA_028749045.1 of Cupressus sempervirens. Lineage (NCBI taxonomy): Eukaryota > Viridiplantae > Streptophyta > Pinopsida > Cupressales > Cupressaceae > Cupressus > Cupressus sempervirens. The sequence continues at coordinate 518,040,803 of CM053791.1, forward strand.
TCCTCTGGTGGGAATCACTCATAGAAACTCTCCAAGAATATCTCACATGTGACACTATTCATATTTATACCCATCTTCTTTTCCTCAATAGTCCACCAAGTGGCTCCAAAGTTTTCTAGGTTGGTAATGGCAAACCTTGCTTTGACATTATTGTCAAAGTCTTGCATTGCAAAAATCCTATCAAGATCTATAAGTCACTACTTGACTACATATATTGAACCATGTCTATTATAGGGCTTGACCTTGGTACTCATAAGGTCCTTCATCTAAGAAGATACTATGGATCTATGATGATCCCTCTGCAGGCACCTAGACCTAGGTCAATGCTCATGTCCTATCTGATGTGCTCTATCTTGATTATGAATAGGAGGTAGATGATCAATAATGGTTTGCATCATTTTCCTTAGATCCACCTCCTTAGAGTTGGCATGCTACTCTCTATGGTTCTCTTCCTGATGCTCACTAATTTTCTCTCCCTTATTCTCTTCCTAATGCTCACTAATATTATCTTCCCTATTCTCTTCCTAAATGGGGCCTTTGTGGATAGACTCATGCACACTGATAGCTCTACCTCATCCACGACCTCTACCATGGCCAACACTACATTCTCTAATAGAAGATCTCATCCCAACTACCATCCTACAATAATATCCAAGATACAAGTTACTAAAACAACCATAAAGAATACTATTGTAGGCATGTATATAAAAGACACATGGTTTTGAAAACAAAATAAGTTTCAATGTTCAACTTTGCCTATGTTTAGGTTTAAATATAATTTTTAGTTTGACAACTAAGTGTTGAACTATGAAAAATATACAACTAAAAGTTTAAGTTTAGTTTCAATTCAACTAGTTCAAGTTTTAGTTTGATATAGGTACATATAACAGTTTACAGTTTTCATTTTTCTTCAACTAGTTAACAATTAGTGGTGTTCCAATATACCTAGAGCTTTCAATGTAGAAACTCAAGCTTTAATACTAGATGCAATAGCATGCCAAGGGATCCAAAAGAAATAACCTAAATTTTTACTAAGTTTGCCAACATTTTTTTTTGAAACAAGAAAGAATAACATACACATCAAACACATAATAGTAGAAGCAATAAAATACAATCAACTACAACATACATAATAGGTTACATAACTTAAGGATCCCAAGATGTTGAATCTATTGGTCTCAGATTGGTTTTAACAATTGAGTGTCAACACATTTAACCAATTCTTAAGTTGATGCGAAGTATAATATAGAAGTTGAGCTACAATGTGTGGCAAGCCAAAGATTCAATAGGTGCCAAGTGAACTTCAGGTGTCGAGCAAAGTTCAAGTGTCAAGTGATAAGCAAAACATAATCACTATACAAGTTGAATGAGATAGAATTCCTATATGTTTCGAGCTTTAGCAATTACTAAGTGTCGAGTAACATAGAATCAACATATGAGTTTGTATCTTCACAAACTTAGATGTAAACCATTTTTGAGCCGACTCAAGATGAATCTTGAAGGATCTTGAAGATAAGATTGAATCTTTTGCATTACCTATATAATTAGCATGAAGCCAACAAAAAAAATGGAGAAATATTGTAACCAATAAGAAAAGTGCAAGAATTGAGAATGAATATTGATCGTAGGTTCATACCTAACCCTAAGTCTTTGAAGACTTTAAAAGAGGGATGAAACCCCATTATATGTGCATGAGTAAGAGATTATGGGTGAATTATAATGAAGTGGAAAAGGGTATAAAGACATAGAAAGAGCATAACAACATTGTAGAATTTAGTTGATCAAGAACAAAATATTAGAGTTTTGAAGAGAGACATATTAGGTCAAGCAAGGATCAAAACAGATAGAGCAGAATAAGGATCTAGAATCAGCAATTAAGAATTGCAAGTCATCTGGTCAAGACTTTCTAATATTCTCTAGCCATTGTATTAGGAATGAAAATTCTATGATGATAGGTTTGTTTAATAGCCACGTTGTAAGCCTTTAAACAAGGTGCTAAATCCTTTAATAGGGTAACATTCCAAGTGAATGTTTGTAAATTCTTTAACCAACTCACTTTTAACAGGGTGTAAAGTCTTTAATAGGACAAGCCTTTCACAAGGCAGACCATTGGAAGTGGTCAAACTTTTCAACCTTGAATTTTTTGGGTTACCAAAATCTTTTGTTATCTATTTTTATGCATTTCTTTACTTTTATATTTATCAGATGAATTAGATGCATGTGAATGATTTCAAGAAAAAGGTTTTGAAAAGCTGAGATTTGCTATCTAGATTTGATTGTGTGACAAATTTTTTTACATCAACGTTTCGGATCACACTCCATGATCCATGCTCCTTTATCCTTCTCTTCTAGTGTATGCATCCTAATGATGGATCATGGAGTGTGATCAGAAATGTTGATGTAAAAAAATTGGTCACACAATCAAATTCAGATAGCAAATCTCAGCATTGATGGATTGTGGAAATCTGAAAGGTTTTGAAAAGGTTAAACTAGTTACTTTTGATTCACCCCCATCTCAGAAGTAAATCTTCCCACTTGTAAATTCCAAAAATTTGTATCAGAGCCAAGTTCTCATGAGGAGGAGCCTTATAGCTTGGAGAAAAGATCTGGAAATGGAATTCTACAAACTTGGGAATATTGTAGAGAATCAGGCAATTAATATACAACTTTCTCTACACGCTTTGTAAGAAGCTAGGGAAGAACTAAGAAAAACCTTAAAGAGAAGAAGAGAGATTGACATAGTTGAGAATGATACACACTACAAGGAGATTGACACCTTGAAACTATTTGCAAATGGAGATTCCAAAGAGTTTGATGCAACAATAGTAGACCTAATGGAGAATAATAGAGCCCAAGTAGAAGAAATCAGAAGACTCAAGCTTAAACAAGAATCATAAGCCTTGATGCTTTGTGAGGTGACTGAATAGAAGAAAAGAGCCATTGAAAATAAGGCTATGCTATAAAAAGACAAGAGAAATCTCACCAAAAAATTGGAATAAAAGTCAATTGAACTTGCAAAAATTTAAAATATGTAGTTTGACACCCTAAGCTAGATGATGAATGCACATCATGAACTAAATCTCAAGGATATTGAGATCTCTACACTCAAGATGCAAAATGAACAACTGCAAAATGACCAAGAAAGAGAGAAGGAGATTTTAGAAAGATTTAACAAACCTAATGAAGCCATCAAGTACTTTGAGTAGCTACTAAAATCACGAAGGGCTAGCAATGATACTTCAAGACTACGATACACCAGCACTAAATAAGGAGATTCAACCAAAACTGTAGAAGAAGGGAGTAATAGAGGTAAGAACACTAAACCTACTTATCATTTCTATGGTAAAGAGGGACATACCTCTAATGTATGTAGGAGCAAGAATGCCTATCAGCATGACAAACCTAAGAATGTGAGTCACTATCATAAGTGCAACAAGAAAGGACATCAAGCACATGACTGTAGGACAAGGACTATTAGAACACAAAGATTTGAAGGTCACTACTACAATTGAAAAATGTATGTACATATAGCTTTTGAGTGCACATCAAAGGCTATGTGGACACTTAATCAACTAGCAAGAGGAAATAGCCATGGACATCACTACAATTGGGACTACAACACTAGGTATAGCTATCATTACTATCAAGAATATGAACACATTCCTAAAATTACATAAGGACACATTTCAGTGGAAACTACAGTAGATGATTGTGTCAAATCACATGTTTTAGTTGTTTAAAGACTGGTCATATTATTGGGAACTACCCAACAAGGTCAAAGGCACCCAACTTAAAGAACAACAAAGCTAAAGAGAAGGTAGATGTTGAACACATTAGAGGAGAAATGAATAAGACATGGAAGAAGAAAGATGGGAGTAGCACATCAAATGAAGGGCACTTCACCTAAAAGGTCAAGTGAGCACACTTCATCAAACTAAGTACAAGGAGGCATGAGGGACTGATTTAAAAAGCTTTATCATACATCAGTTCCTAAACAAGCAAGTACTAAAAAGAAGAGATCAACACGAACATAGATACAAAGTTAAAATTTCAAGATTTCATAAGTATTACCAAGTTTCCCTTAGATATTGAGTAAAATCTTAGTAGAACTTGAGTTGATTGTTAAAATTAGTAGAAGCCAAATGACTAGTTGAAGCTGAGTTGGTAGAGGAAACCAAGTAAAGAGAAATTTTAGTTGAAGCCAAGTAAGGGATACTTCTGTGGATGTTGAGTGGTGAAAAGACAATGGAAGCTGAGTAATGTAGAAATCCTTAATAAGTCGAGTGGATATATGTAAATGTACTAAGCATTAAATGCTATGAAAATAGGGTATATAATCACATTTCAATCATTTTTCTTCATTGTGAATGAAGAGAAAAGATGAAGAAGAGTGCAAAATGGCTTCAAAAGTAGATAAACAAGCATTTGAGCCAATTTCAATAGTGATTCAACATAGTTTCATCGAATTTGAGGTATTTACATTTGTGTTGAGTTACGTAGTTTCACATTTTCTTTGTGTTCAAATCCTAGGTCACACAAATGGCTTCTAACTCTAAGAAAAATTAGGAGAAATAACCATTTGAGGTTCAACTAGTATAAAACAAAGTGAAACAACCATAATTTTGGCCAATCCCTGAAGTGGCATATAAAAATGACCCAGCTGGAGCCCTATTTGTAAAACCCCTAAAGGTAGTTATGGTTCAGGATGTTAGAAGATGTTACAACTATAAAATTGGAGCCATATGAGACATGGGGATGAGGGAAGCCTATGAGAGATTTTGTGAAAATGAAGTTTTGAAAGAAGAATATCAAATTTTTAAGAAGAAGGGTTTGAAGCGAGCCCTATAATTCCCCACAATTTTCAAAACTAAATGGATTAGGATAGTACTCAGTAGGATACATGATGGAAGTTTATGGTTGGAGGATGGTCCAGTAAAAATAACAAAGAGAATTGTACATAGCATGATAGGGTACCCAACCCTAGATTGGCTGAAGACCCTTAAGAGTAATTCTAAGGAAGTAATTGTAAATAATACTAGTGTCAAGTGGAACAAGAGAGGAATGACAATAGACACTATTCAAGATCCTCTTGTTGACTTTGCTATTAGAGTTATTGCACATAAGTTATACCAATCTAGAAAACTTAATAGTGTACCTTGCATTGCAATGGATGTGGGTTACAAATGAGTGAAAGGGATCATACTTATGATCTTGTAGAACTGCAACTACAACAAATCAACGAGAATTTAGCAGCGATAAGGAGAACCAAGGGAGCCCAATGCAAGTTTGGTGCTATTTTGATTTGCATATTTTTCTATGTACAGAATGAATTTTCTTGTTTTGGTAAAGTGGTATGGAAAGAAAATAAGTCTATCATAGCTCAAGTTAATGAATATATATAACAAATGGGAGCTAATTTTGAGACCCTATTGACTAGCTATTTTGAAGACTTCAAGAAGACCATGAAGAAAAGGCAAAGAATACTAGATTAATTGGTAGAGAACCATGTAAATGATGTATGTTTTCTCATAGATATTGACTACACCTATATTCAAGTTGCTATACCAAGAGTTAGATGGTTAATACCTCTTGCCCATGAAATAAATATAGATGAGGCATTAGTAGCTATAACTGCATTGCTGGCTGGGGAAGTGGACAAAAGTGCAACACATTTTGATACATTTGATGTGGTCAGATCAAAGGTGAATATGGATTTAAATACTACCTACAAACTAAAGGAGAAGGACAAATTGGTTCAGAAGTTAAAGGCATGGGGGAGGATACAAAAGAAGAAGGTGTTGAGCAAGAAGCACCCAAGGCTGAACCTAAAAAGAGAAAAGCACAGAAACAAATAGTTGCACAGCCCAAGGGGAAGAAGAAAGCAACAAAGTTGAGCCTAGCCAAGCCAACTACAAGGGCAGATACCCAAGCAACAACACAAGTGGAAAAGGAGCAGGGGAAGAAAAAAGCCACAGAGCAAGGAGGGCCTACAGAACAAAAGAAAAGAAGAAAATATGTTGCACCCCCAAAGTCAAATGAAGAAAAGATAGAATCTAACAATGATCAATTTAGATTGGTAAGACATTCAACCAAGTGTAATTTGGAAAATGTTTGTAATAACATTAGAGATAATGCAGATTTAACTAGTTCAAAGACCATTGATTTCAATAAATTGTCAAGTGAAGGAAAGAACATAGTGGAAGAGTCCATCTACACTATGATGGCCAAGTTCAAGACTACCTCACTTGAACTAGACAATTCTATTCCTAAGGAGCTAAGCTCCATTGTAGAGAATAAATGGCCTTACTATCTTAATATGGAGAAAGAAATAAGGGAGTCTACATTGGCTCGTGTAATGCTAGAACTTACAAAAGGTCAAATAACTAAGGCTAGTAAGAATCATGGGATCAAATTTGCACCCAAATATAGAACCTTTAGCATCTTACAAAATAAAATAGAGGATGTTGTAAATAAATCCACACAAATGTGGAAATTGATTAATGGATTGACTACTATCAAGGAAGGGTAGGATGATCCCTTTGAGGTGAAGAAATGATGAGGATGAACAGGAAAATGAGAAAGGTGAGGAAGGAGAGAAAGAAAAAGAAGAAGTAACAATGGAGAAGACACAACAAGGTGAGGAGGCAATAGCTGAGGAGTAGCAACCAGAACAGAGTGTCCAAGACACCCAATTGCAACTACCAAGTCCTCCACATACAACACTTGCAAAAATTACAATTCTTAAGGATGTTTTTGACACGTTAGGTTAGAACATCAATCCACTGACTACAAAGGATCTCAAAAATATCCTTCACCAAACCACATTGCAATCACAACTGTGTACAAAACCTATTTTGGTGAGTGTGGAAGAATTGCAAAAAGTTATAGCAGAGGTTACTAAGGAGAAAGTGAATACACAAGAACCACCTTCACAACTTCCCATAACTACAGAACATCAACCAAAAGAGCAAGTAGCACAAGATACAACTGCTAAGGTTGATCCCACAATAATAGCAACAACAATTGTCGAGGAGCCAACAAAGGAGCAAACATGATAAGATTTTCCTACAACACAAAGCCAAGGTGCACCTCCTCAAATCATCATTGTTAATCAAGGCAGTAGAGAAGAAGACTAGGAAGAGGATAAAATACCCAAGGAAAGAGAACAAGAAGCAATACAAACACTAGTAAATTTTCCTTCTATGGGGTCTCCTACTAAATAGCTAAGCATTGATGTAGTACCACTACAAATCTCAGCACCAAGCTCAAGCTCCACCAAGGTAACAAGGGTACTTCACTATGGAGATCTTGCACTTGATGAATAAATAGTTATACCTAGTTATGACTAAAAAACAATGAACCTAGCACAAATAAATGAATGAAAGAGGCAATTGAGAGAAAGAAGAAGCTCAGAAATGAGTATAGACAAAAGCAACCATTGGTAGAAATCAAAGAAATATTCCTTGATTCATTTAGCTTACCTATACCTGATGAAACAAAGCCCATCATGAAGTAATTGTCCAACATAGTGGACTAGGTACAAAATGAAGACCTTGATACTAATGTCAAATTATTAAAATGGTCTGACAAGAAATTTCAAATGAAAGTTAATGAGAAAATATCTAGTGAGATAGCACTATCACAAGTTGAACTAGCTAAGAAGGTTGAGAAAGTTAAAATATTTCTTGAGAATATTTTCTCATTGTACTCCAAATTTTTTGACTTATCATTTTTCACACAAGAAACTAGCTAGAGAATACTAAGCTTTGAATAGAATCTTAAGATATCTAGCACATAGCTACCTAAAGATCTAGCTCAAAGTGAGATACATTTTGCAACAATGATTCACACTTAGAAGGAGTTAGCTGTATTAACAAAATAAGAGGCAAATGTCAAGGCCAAATTGATATGAATTCAATCTGCTATTAGCCCACATCTAGAAGTACTACATAAGGAAATGGCCTATGCAGAAAATGTTTTAAAGAAAGATCCTAATCTTTCTACCTTAGAATTCCTAGTACATCTTGTAGCAAAGACACCCATCGAGCACAAAGTATTGGAGATTACCTTAGACAATTGGGATGCTTTTCTGAAGATGATAATGGAGGTAAATAAAACATTTTTGGCTAAATATTCTATTCAATCTTAGGACCCTTTGACATAAGTGTCAAAAAGGGGGAGAAATTACATTTTTGGAGATATATTCATTACTGCATATAATAAGAATGGGGGGATAATACATTCTTTGATGGAGGTAATAAAGAATATCCAAGGGGGTAGATATTCATGTAACACAATTTTGAAGAAAAAATAAGGGAATAAAGCCAAAAGGATGTAAAAATTGCAAGAAGATGTAAAAGGGAGAGCAAAAACAAAGGGAGAGTACAAAAAAATAGATGCAGAGTAAAGATAAGGCAAAAAGTATCAGACACATTAGCATGAGACAAATTTAGCACAAGAGTCTTTGGTTGTAGGAGTGGATTTTTTTTAACAGAAATGACACATCAACTCAAGGGGAGTTACAAGATTTTGAGGTATACTAAATTTTGAACAAGTTTTTGAAGTCTTGTACATATGCCAAATAGAATGTGTAGTATACTCATAAAGATAAAATTCATAATGCTTAGTTAAGTGTTTTTGCCACTCATGTCAAAGGGGGAGTTTGTTGGTCTCAGATTGGTTTTGACAATTGAGTATCAACACACTTAACCAATTCTTAAGTTTATGCCGAGTATAATATAGAAGTTGAGCTATAGTGTGTGTCGAGCCAAAGATTTAATAGGTGCCGAGTGAACTTTAGGTGCTGAGTGAACTTCAGGTGCTGACCAAAGTTCAAGTATCGAGTGATAAACAAAACAAAATCACTATAGGGGCCGAGTGAGACAAAATTCCTATATATGCTGAGAATTAGCAATTAGTAAGTGCTAAGTAACACATAATCAACATATGAGTTTGTATCTTCACATTCTCAGATGTAAACCATTTTTGAGCAGACCCAGGATGAATCTTGAAGAATCTTGAAGATAAGATCGAATCTTTTGCATTACCTATGTAATCAGCATGTAGCCAATAAGAAAAATGGAGAAAACATGCAACCAATAGGAAAAGTGCAAGAATTGAGAAGGAAATGAAGAATGGATGTTGATCATAGAGTCATACCTAACCCTAAGTCTTAGAAGCCTTTAAAAGGAGGACAAAACCCCATTATGTGTGCACAAGTAAGATATTATGGGTGAATTATAGTGAAGTGTAGAAGGGTGTAAAGACTTAGAAAGAGGAGAAAAACATTGTAGAATTTAGTTGATCAAGAACAGAGTATCAGAGTTTTGAAGGGAGACATATTAGATCAAGCAAAGATCATAACAAACATAGCATAACAAGGATCTGGAATCAACAATTAAGGTATGCAAGTCATCAAGTCAAGACTTTCTAATTATCTCTAGCCATTGTATTAGGAATGAAAATCCTATGATGATAGGTTGGTTTAATAGCCATGTTGTAAGCCTTTAAACAAGGTGTTAAATCCTTTAACATGGTAACATTCCAAGTGAGTGTTTGTAAATTCTTTAACCAATTCACTTTTAACAATGTGTAAAGTCTTTAATAGGATATGCCTTTCATAGGGTAGGCCATTGGAAGTGGTCAAACTTTGTAACCTTAAACAATTACATATTGTTGCAGTGATACTTTGTGGGTGTCATTCCCACCCTAGTTTTACCTTCTCATTTTGGAGGGTTTCTGGGTTACCAAAATCTTGTGTTATCTATTTTCATGCATGTCTTTACTTTTATATTTATGAGATGAATTAGATGCATGTGAATGATTCAGAAAAAAGGTTTTGAAAAAATTAAAGTTAGTTACTTTTGATTCACCCCCCCTCTCAGAAGTAAATCTTCCCACTTGTAAATTCCAAAAGAATCACATATAAATTTAATCTAATACTAAGTCTGTCAAAACCACATCCATATGAAAGAATATTTAGAAATTTAAATGTTCATTTAAATAATATACATTTTTTCTGAATGCCTCTTGGGAAATAAAATTCAAAATGCTCAATCATCGACTGTACAAGTCATAGGGTATGAAAGGCTTAAAATAATATACATATGTAGAAATAGAAATACACCATCCTCCTCAGATTCATGATACAAAGTAGAATAAAATAAATGAAACCATCCACCATAAATGATATATCCATCCATCATAAAAGATATAAACATCCATCATAAAGTATAACCATCCATCAAATGATACATAGAAAGAATGAAAGTAAATGCAGATAAGAAAGTTCCAGCTATGGTGACTACAGATGGATCTCAATGGTAAGAGTGAAAAAGTACTACCACCCAACCACGTGGAACCTAAATGTCCCATTCCCACCACACTGAACAGTTAGTCTCAAGTCTAAAACATGATATCAAACCCCATATCAAAATACTCTCTAAGTCTAGGAAATCCTTAAAGTAATCTAACTAGAACGTCTAAGATAGGTTGACATATAATTCCCAGAGGCACATAAGACATGCACGAAACCTACTATGCAAGCGAGCAAGTGTCATTGCACAAATCATGCTAGAGTTAGCCTAGTAGTCTCTTAGGACCCTAGCCCCAATGAGTTACCCTGGCAGCCACTTAAGGCTCTGATCCCCATACATATAGATTTCCTACCCTAAGCTCATGAAATCACAAATCAAAGAATCATAGTAAAATCACCTTAGCCCTATACAAGTGACTGGAAAGCATTATAAAGATAATCATAATAATCACATCAGTTCTCTGCGAGCAACTGGAAAGCATCAAAGATAAATCACAATATCAATCGATTCTCAATGAGCAACTGAAAAGTATCCCAAAAATACTAATCAAAGACTCAAAATAGTTAAGTCAGGTATCTCATAGCATAAATCTTGCTATCCCACAAAGATAATGAAGATAGTAATCAACAATATAAACACACTCAACATAGAGCATACAATCACATACCGTGGTTAAGTAAAAGTAATCAAGATCAAATCAGTATGATACCACACTCACAAAACCCGCAAGCCTCTGGTAGGCATCCTAGAATTAGTTAACAATCTAGTCAACCCCAAACTCCAAACAAAGATAGCATATAGAAACAAGATGCAAGTACATATTTTAGTTTGTTTTGAATCACATGGTTGGGATAAATACAATGTTTCCATTTTTGTTCCAATGTATCTTTCAAGTTAAAAAGAATCCACATTTACTCTATGGTTAACCCATGAATTTGTTTAAAAAAAACAAAGATTTACCCCCATACTTTTTTTGAAATCATTTTTTTAAAATTTTACTATGGGTAAATACTATATTTGTTTGAGTTTGCTAAGGTAAGATTCCCATTGATTTTCAATAGAGTAATTCTACTAGAGTTGGATTAACAAATTTAAAAGATCTCCTACCTTACTAACTAATGCTCATAATAATTTAAATTTAATTTAATTTTAAATAATTGAGATCTATTAAATAACATTTAATTAATTTATCTATTTAAAAAAATTAATAACTATATTAAATATCATTTATAAATTACAATTTTTTTTAATAAATTTAATTTAATAAAAATAATATTAAATACTTTATAATAATTAATATTTAAAAACTCTTATTAAATCTATTAATAAATTTATATTTAAAAATAAAATTATAATAAATATTATCTAAAACTTTTTTAAAAAGAACTTTATTTAAATTTGTTTTAAGGTTGACATCCATTCCCTTAAAAGGGAGGCATGGCCAACGTGCTTGCTGCCATAGTAGCACGTGCCACTGTTGCCACAATCTATGATAGCAATTGCATGACTGCCATAGCAAGTAGGGATGTGGGGTGTGGTTTATCCACCCTCTCGCTCAAAAATATTTTTTTATTATAATTTTTTAAGAATTGTTTTTATAAAAGTTTTTCAGAAATGTTTTTTATATAATTTTTTAAAATAAAACTTCCAATTAGTAATCTAATAGAGAAAATATGATCAATCGGTCAAATTTTTCCATTTTAATTTTTAATTTCAAAGCAAAACCCTTTCCTTGTTTAATTCTCAATTTTAATTCTATTGAAAGAAGATTTTATTGATCAATTAAGAACGTTCCACATACAAAATAATTTACAAAAGTACTAGAAACTCTTAATATGATCTATTCATCACAGAATTATCTAAACAACCATTTAACAGACACAATGAAGACAAGAAAGAAAAGAGCATATTAAGATATGTGAAAATCACAAGTATCTACCTAGACATTGATGCTATTCGCTATGCCCCATAAAACTATAGAGAAAATTCCTCCTTCTAGAACCTTCTCCTTTCCAAAAATTTATTCCTTCCCCAAAATTCACGATGGTTCAAAAATGAATCCCCAAGTTGTGATATGGAGTTCTCTCCCAAATATTAGGGCACTAATTGTACGTTCACCCTAGAGAACTTGTTCCTCACAACCCTTAACTTAATATTTAATTTTGTTTATCTTTCCTTTTATCTTTTCCATGCACCTTCATTAATTAATTAAATTACTTTATTTAATTTTCACTTGACTCTTTTTAGATTAATTTATTAAATTAAATCTAATGCACACATCATGCAATCATGAAATTTTTAATAAATTAATTTATTTTCCCACTTCTAAATTTATTTTTGAACATTAAATATGATAACTATTTATTAACTTAAATAATAATATTATTTAGCATTTATTTAAAAATGAACTCTAAATATATTATTATTAAATTAATAAATATTATCATGTTCTAAATTTATACTATAACTTTTATCTTCAAATTCAATTCTTTTATTTAATTAATTTATCAATTAATTAAATATAACTAAAAATTAAAATATCATAATAATGTTCCATTAACTTAAGTCATTAATTTAATCTTTTAATTAGACTTAATTAATAGAAAAATCACCAAAAACTCATAAAGTAAAATATGAAAACTCATCATAAAAAAACACATACAATATCAAACTAAAGGGTTATAATCATGAATTAATGTCGTCTAACACATTAAAAGGATACAAGACTTAGATACTTGTCCTAATTATCAATTAGGACAAATTGCTTAAGGGTTTAGGATTTGTACTTAAGGATTTATCTCCCCTCTCCTACCATTGAGATGATTGGATAGGGCATGCTCATCCTGGAAATTCAAGGAAGTTGATACCCAATACCTGAAACTTGCATAAAATTCATGCATGTACAAACAAAATATATACTTAGCTAAATAAGCAATGGCAGAAAGTGGTGCATCATGTAGATCCTGACTAGTAAGTGACTACGACTTTGTTCCTTAACCACATCAGAAACACCATACATATAGAAAAAAAATATGCACACCATACACAAGCAATATGGGGTAAGTATCCACAAGAAAACACATATAATGATGCATCTAACTAAACATCATCAAAAACTAAAAAACACTATAATAATCATCATGCACACATGAAGTATAAAGTACCAAGTAATCTCATCATATATCAACTAAATCTGAAACAATATCTGATAATATCAAGATAATGCTACTAATCATCAAAAATAAAACTAGCCTAAAATAGTTTGGCAATGATAGCAAAAAATGTAAACTAGAAAAATGTAAACTAGGGGAAAACAGTACACCAATTGCTTCTTTTCTTAATAAAAAACATGTCAAACAAGGTTTATGTTGCCTGTAAGAATTTGGTATAGCTCTAATACCATGTAAGAATTTGTCTTAGGGAAAAATTCACCTAGAAACTAAGAACTCAAACACAAGCATAACTATAGACCAAAAATTGATATGATCAATTAATCAGAGTATGGTCTAATACATCTCTCTGTTCAGTATATGATGTCCAAACACACTAGGAGTGCCTGTATATAAAGGCCTCTCAGGAAGCACCTAGAATGTCTCTAGAGAGAATTAGGAGATAAGATAAGCATCATGACAACTAAGCACATGATTTATCCATCATTATAGATGAGTGGATAAGAATGACAAGGTTGTAGGCACCATGTGCACAAAAGAGGTGTGGACTCTTATGTTGTCAACATAACAACTCACAAGAGTGGACATACTCCCTGGTGGCTAATAAATAAATAATAAAAAATATGCATTAACCTAAGTAAACTTAAGTAAGTGTAAATAGTGAATAATTATTTACACCAACACCCTCCCTTAAGTGCAACTTAGAGGAATGCACTTAAGATTACGAAAACTAGGATGCAATGCATGATGGGTCCTTGCTACTAGGTCATATTAGGTACCCATGTACATAATGAAATGTAGTCTCTCATAAAGTGGAGAAAGAGGCAAAACCTCATGGGAAAAACCATCCCCCAAAAAGAGAGATGAAAAGATATGTATGGAAGGATGGAGTAATCAAGACCCCCCATTATGACATACATCAAGTATATACAAGTGAGGAAAGGGAGAATGACAAAACCTCCTAAGAGGAAAAATTTCTCCCCAAAAAGGTGAAGGAGACAAGGTAGCCTTCCCACCGCCTGCAAAAGTAGTGTTTTGATCAATGAGAAATTGTATTGTCCCCATCTCTTTAGCCTCTCAATAGATTTCTTAGGCTTTCATCCTTTGAAGGCTAAGTGGAAATAATTAAATTGATTTCTTATAAAGTCATTAAATACTTTTTTTTAAAAATTAAAAGAGATGACTTTATATTTAATTAATTTAATATTAGGGAATCATTGAGAAGCACAACTTATCTATTGTTGAAAAGGAGGAAGCTTCCAGAATAGTGCGATAAGATAACACTTATGATTCTTCTAGAAGGGGGGGCAGGAATAATATAAATAGAGGAGAGAGCCTCATGGGAAGGCATCTAGATTTGTTATTGACATTTTTCTATGTATTTATGGAGCCAAGGGCCTGTAGATAATTAATTTGTCTTTGGGAACAAAAATTCCCAATGATAGCAATTTTGAGGGTGTGAAACATCACCTGAATTATTGCCAATTGGAGGTGGTATTACAGTCACATCATTGTGCTGAATTTGTGGCCAAGGGCTAGGTGTGAAGAGGAAGAATAAGTAGGGCATTTTCTATAGGAGCTTGTTGTAGGAACACTGTATTATCTTGTCATTAGAGCATAATACCTAGAGATATTGATTGCATTGTCAATAGAGACTCAAAGCAACTTCAAAAACTAGGTTTCTCTTGTTTATTCATGCATATTATATGCTACTACTGTAGGTGTCAGTCTTTATCAAAATTAAGCATTTATTTATATGCATGATACTAGAGTTTGCATTTGATATTAGTTTGTATTCAAATCTTGGTAAGATGTCTTGGTTGTAGATGCATCCTTTCCTCTTAGTGCATTAATAGGTGAAAGGAAGGATTATATTCATTGTGCATCTTGTAACCATTTATTAATAGTAGAAAATTAGGGTAAATTATGATCAATTTAAGCAAGGCTCATTACAGTGGTATTAGAGCCTTTCATCTTGCCATTCTGTGAACAGTGAAACAATAGATGAGTGAGAGAGAAATGAGATGTTATAATAGGGAACAATGGAAAAAACAATATTAGAATCCACAGGTTGAATGGGATACATCATCTAAAGCATTAAGAGAAAGAGATACTAGCAAAATAGTTCAAAATATGGAAGAAGAAGAAAATAGGGATGCAAGAGCTGAAAATAAATTTGATACCATGCTTGGTATGTTGTCATGCTTATTAGAAAAAATGGATCAGCAAGTCACTCAAAATCAAGACACAGCCACTCAAAATCAAAACATAGCTAAACATAGTGGAAATAATGAGGGAAGGTCTATACATCGTGCTGAAGAAACTAGAGGATCAGCCTCTAGGCCCCTTTTCCAACCTTTATACCAAGAGAAGAACAACCACATGCTACTCTAGCTATTTCTTTTGAAGATGAAGCTAGATAGGCTTACTTGGAATATACCAATCTTCCTCCTGATATGAGAGAAATATGGATGTTTGATCAATTCATGAATCAAAGGAATAGGAGAGGAGGAAGGAATGATCACTATGCTCCAAGAAATGACTATCAACAAACACTTGGTAAGATTTCCATGCCTTGCTATGATGGAAGTAAAAAATGCATAGCTAGGTCTTGGGTTCAAAAGCTTGATAATTATCTTTCTTTGAGACCAATGCCTGAAGAGGATGCTATAAGATTTTCCATACTACATCTTGAAGGAGCTGCACATGAGTGGTAGTATCATGGGTTAGTCACTCTTGGACATAACCTTATCACTACATATGAGGAGTTTACTAACAAGCTGTTTGAAAGGTTGATGTCAAAGATCCTAAGGTGACTTTCCGTGAACTAGCACAACTAAAACAACATGATTCCCTTGATTCTTATGTGAATGTCTTCCAAGAGTTATCGGTCATGGTTCCTAACATCAGTGAAAGAAGATTGGTGGTTGTATTCAAGGAAGGATTGATGGAGCCATTGAAGTGTTGGTTGAAAGCTTTTGGTACTCCCTCACTATAGGAAGTAATAAAGAAGGCATGAGGTATGGAGTTTGCTGCCCCTACTAGAAATTTTACATCAAAAGGAACATTTTCCAGTCATGACAACAAGAAGTTTCCTAAGAAGGAGGATAAAGCTAAAGATAAGTCTACTTTTCCACTTGACCATGAGACTCTTAATGATTTGAGGAAGAAGAAACTATGCTTCTATTGTAAGGGACCATAAGATATTAACCATGACTGCCTTATGAAACCTAAAGGGAAGTCAAATCATGCAATGTGGGCACTAATTGAAGATTCTTGATTCAGACCAACAATCTGAAATTAATGATTTAGAACCAAAAAAATTAGAACATGATGAAGAATTAGAGGAGGAAGTAAAGCTTAAAGAGGCTCATCTCACAAGTATTCAGTGAGAATGGTCTTTTAGGATGTGAGGGGTTCTTGCTAGTCAAAAGATTATTACTCTTCTTGATACAAGTGCGACACACAATTACATTGATACTAGGCTTGTTGAGAGGCATGGTATACAGACTAAGAAGTTTGAGGGAATTCAAGTTAAGGTTGCTGATGGTTTCACTCTTAGGTGTGACAAAATGATTTCAAAATTGCCCATGCACTTGAATAACTATGAGTTCAAGGTAGATTTTTATGTGGTGAACATGGGAGACATAGATATGGTTTTTGGGAATGACATGGTTACATGACATAGGAATATTCGCCCTCAACCTCCATGAGATGGAAATGAGATTTGAGATGGATAGAAAAACTCATGTGTTGAAAGAACTCAGAGACACTAGTTGCAAGACTATTTCTCTCAGGAAAATCGAACATCTCTTGCATCATGACATGATTGAGTGGGTAGCAGGTTGTGTTTTGAAGTCAACACAGGAAGAGCAACAAAAACCTATTTATCATCCTGATATACAAGAGTTGAGGATCAAGCATGACAAGGTCTTTAGTGAGATTCCACCCGGTAGACCTCCAGATAGGGGGATAGAACACATCATCAAATTGGAGGAGGGTGCTAAGCCTATTATAGTCACTCGTTGCAGGCACCCTAAGTGGCTTAAAGATGAGATAGAGAGAACTATCAAGGAGTTGCTAGCTATGGGGCATATTAGACCAAGAAAGTCACCTTTTTCTTCATTAGTAGTATTGGTTAAAAATAACAATGGTACTCTAAGGATGTGTATTGATTATAGAATGCTTAACAAGAGAACAATCAAGAACCACTACCCCATTCCAAGGATTGATGAATTGATTGATAAATTACATGGTGCCAAGTACTTCTCCAAAATTGATCTGAGATTAGGTTACCACCAAATTCGTGTCAGAGAAGAAGATATTGAGAAGACATCTTTTCATTGCCATTGTGGACATTTTGAGTTTGTGGTTATGTCATTTGGGCTAACCAATGCCCCTGCTACATTCCAGACTACTATGAATAGGGTATTTCATTCATAGTTGAGGCAATTTGTGTTAGTCTTCTTTGATGATATCTTGGTTTATACCCGGACATGGGAAGAGCATCTTGTACATCTTGACATATGTTTGGGTATTCTTGGTAAGGAATCTCTATATGCAAAGGAATCTAAATGTGACTTGGGCATCACAGAATTATTGTATTTGGGTCACATCATTAGTGTAGAATGAGTTCAGATGGATCTAGATAAGGTCAAGGCAATTATTGAGTGGCCTACTCCAACAGATCTAACACAACTTAGAGGATTTTTGGGTTTATGTGGATTCTATTGCAGATTTTTCAATGGGTATTCTCGCCATGTAGTACTACTTACAGATTTGACTAAGAAAGGGGCTTTTTTTTGGACTCATGAGGCATAGGAATGCTTTGAGATGTTCAAAAAACTTATGACTACTTGCCCAGTGCTTGCATTTCTCGATTTTACTAAAACCTTTGAGTTGCAGTGTGATGCTTCAGGTGAGGGGATTGGAGCTATCCTTATGCAAGAAAAACATCAAACTACATATGAAAGTAGGAAGTTGAGGGGCCCTAAGAGGAGCTACAGTATATATGACAAGGAAATATTGGCCATTATGCATGTATTGGCCAAGTTCAGGCAATACTTAGTGGGTAGTAAGTTCATTGTTAAAACACACCATAATAGCTTGAGACATTTCCTTGGGTATCATGATCTTAATGACCATCAACAAAAGTGGGTAAGCAAGTTGCAATCTTACGATTTTGACATTTCTTTTGTCAAAGCTTCACATAATATAGTTGTTGATGCCTTGTCTTGCCGACCACATTTGAGCTCTATGGCTAAGGTTTTAGAGGATTGGAGTCATTTGATTGTGGAAAAATATGCTAAGGATTCTTGGGCTTCAAGTATTATTGATGGGTCACTACATGATAATAGGTATACAGTGGTGATCATTTACAAGGGGAGTATTTTCTTGACTGTAGGATCTAAAGTGAAGAACATAGTATTAAGGTCCTTTCATGATTCATCATTGGTAGGCCATCCTGGGTATTTCAAAACCTATCAACAGATTCGGGAGAGGTTCATTTGGAAGTGTCTAAAATCTGATGTTCTACGATATGTTAGAAAATGTGTTGTTTGTCAGTAGAACAAACAAAACCATACATAACTTGTTGGTTTATTATAACCACTTCCAATTCCAAAAAAGAAGTAGGAATGTATATCTATGGACTTCATCACAAGGTTTCCAAAAGTGCAAGGCAAGGATTGTGTTTATGTGGTGGTTGATCACTTGACCAAGTTTGCACATTTTTTCCCAATCACTATTTCATTTTCAGCCACACAGGTTGTTGAACTATTTTTCATGAGGTGTTTAGATTGCTTGGATTACCACGAAACATTGTTAGTGACCGAGACAGTCAGTTTATGAGCAATTTCTGGAAGGAGCTATTTAGATTGAGTGGGACTAAGCTTTCTTCGAGTACTAGTTAGCACCCTCAAACAGATGGATGGATAGAGATAGTCAAAAAATGGGTGGAAGGATACCTCAAAAATTATATTGTTAGGCAACAAAAAGGATGGGTTAATTGGATATACCTTTGTGAGTACTGCTACAACACCAGTTACCATATTTCTATTCAGATGGCACCATTCATGGCATTGTATGGTTATGAGGCTCCTAGGTTTCTTGATTTTTTGATAAGTGATAGTAAAGTGCCTAGTGCCAGAGACATGTTACAGGAAAATCAAGATATCATGAGGGCTCTTCGTGAAAACATCTAGAAGGCACAAAATCAACAAAAACAATATGTAGATCAGAAGAGAGTGGAACACTCTTTTGAGGTTGGAGACATGGTGTATTTGATGTTGTAGCCCTATAGACAGTCTACTCTCAAGAAGAGTGGTGTAGAGAAGCTCAATCCATGATACTATGGACCCTTTTGGGTCATTAGGCATGTGGGTGAAGTGGCTTACAAGCTAGAGTTGTCGATGGACAGCAAAGTGCACAATATTTTCCATGTATCACACCTCAAGAAGGCATTGGGACATCATGTGGCTTCTTCTGTAGTTCTACCACTCTTAGATGATGAGGGTAAGTTGATTTTGATATTAGAGGCTATACTAGATTTTAAAGAGAAGAGATTGAGAAGTGGTGTCATTAGAGAATATTTGATTAAATGGAAGAACCTACCTATTGAGGATGCTACATGGGAGAATGAATAGATTTTGCAACATCTAGAGTTGAGATTGCTTAGGGACAAGCAATTTCCAAAGGGGAAAACTATAATGTCCCCATCTCTTCAGCCTCTCAATAGATTTCTTAGCCTCTCTTCCTTTGAAGGCTAAGTGGAAATAATTAAATTGATTTCTTATAAAGTCATTAAATACTTTTTTTAAAAAAATTAAAAGAGATGACTTTATATTTAATTAATTTAATATTAGGGAATCATCGAGAAGCACAACTTATCTATTGTTGGAAAGGAGGAAGCTTCTAGAATAGTGCGATAAGATAACACTTATGATTCTTGTAAAAGGGGGGGCAAGAATAATATAAATAGAGGAGAGAGCCTCATGGGAATGCATCCGGATTTGTTATTGACATTTTCCTATGTATTTGTGGAGCCAAGGGCCTGCAAATAATCAATTTGTCTTTGGGAATGAAAACTCCCAATGATAGCAATTTTGAGGGTGTGAAACATCACCTGAATTATTGCTGATTGGACGTGGTATTACAGTCACTTCATTGTGCTGAATTTGTGGCCAAGGGCTAGGTATGAAGAGAAAGAATAAGTAGGGCATTTGCTATAGGAGCTTGTTGTAGGAACACTGTATTATCTTGTCATTATGGCATAATACCTGGAGATATTGATTGCATTGTCAATAGAGACTCAAAGTTACTTCAAAAACTAGGTTTTTCTTGTTTATTCATGCATATTATATGCTACTACTATAGGTGTCAGTCTTTATTAGAATTAAGCATTTATTTATATATATGATACCAGAGTTTGGATTTGATATTAGTTTGTATTTAGATATTGTTACGATGTCTTGGTTGTAGATGCATCCTTTCCTCTTAGTGCATTAACAAGTGAAAGGAAGGATTATATTCATTATACATCTTGTAACCATTTATTACCAAGAGAAAATTAGGGTAATTTGTGATCAATTTGAGCAAGGCTCATTACAGAAATGCTCCAATATACAAGTTGATCCATGACCTTCGAATGATGTTCCTCCCCTTTGGAAGAAATAATTGTAAGGGTAAAAAGGAGATATGTTCCCTGGATGGAGAAGGAATCTCTATATTGAACAATTTCTCTAAAACCTATTCAAGTGTCCCTATGTCAATGCTAAGGATGGCTTCCTCCAAAACTACTAAGAAGAAGTGTAGAATGAACAAGGAGTGATGTAAAACCTGCTTCAAGAAACCAACTATCTTCTCAAATGTGAAAGAGACCTCCTACAGATGTTGTACATAAGTATCCACAAGCATATCAGTCTATAAAGATAGATCATGTAGAGAATGGACAATAACTGGAGAAGACTCATCCTCAACAAAGAGAAGTGAGAGATTATCAAGTAAGTCTTACATATTTGTTGTGTGTCACTCCAAGAATAGAGCTGAAATGTTTGGCAAGAAATTATCACCTAGAAGATCTTGTGTACCCTACAATGTTGAAGTGCATGAATCTGTCACTATGGCAATGAAATTTGCCTCAAAAAGAAGATGAATATCATCTCGGATGTCTCCCACATCTTCAGTGTGTGACTCCATGAATAGGCCTGCAAGGGCAGGAAGGAAGTCATTGCATGAAGGTAGAGTAGGAAGATATAAAGGGTCTTGCTACACTAAATCTGAAGCATTTGTGGCTAGAACAAGATCAGTAGGAGCAACGAGAGCTGGAGGTGTGATCTCATTTGAAGAGGAGTTAGCTACAACTAATGGTAAAAGTTCTCCTAGGAATGGAGGAATGTTTGGATCTCCATACATCCACCAAAGATGCATCCAAAAAAATATGGATAAGATGAATTAATGTTGAACATTGTATCCAGAATTTCATCAACCATAAAGAGAAAGAGAGTACACCAAATGATGAGACTCTTTATAGGATTATACTCAAGATCTGGCACATAGGGCAGTGCATTGTGCTAATTGAGATATCCGACAACAAGTTGACTCCATTCCTTATAGTTGTCTAGGGTCAAGTAAATAAAATTTTCCTCTTCCATGATGGACCAACCAATGTAACCTCCAAAGATGCAAAAGAAATTAAAGAACCCCCCTCCCCCCACCTAATGTATGATTTAGGCACTTGGTAGCCACTTGTCGATTTAGGACCTATTTTTGAAAGTAGTATTTCTATCCATAGAACCTATAATCTAATTGTAGATCTGGACAGTAGACAAAAAAAATGGAACCTAATTTGGAGTCCAAATGAGCCCATACTAAGCATTTTATATGACAAAAATTGGGAATTTCAAGTTGCAAAAACATTTAGGAATAGAGATCTCAAACCACCTACACCAATGTGTAGATCAAAAATTCTACCCCAAAACAAAAATAATTTCTTGCAAAAAGGAGTCTGTATGAAGGAGATATTGCTGTTTGAAAATCATTGCTGCTGTTTTGTTTTTTGAATTGCCAGCGTGCCTCCAAAAATCAAATGGCTCTAGATTTTGCCTCAGATGTCCATTTTGGATGAAATAAAATCTGATCTGGGGGTTTTTGGACCTAACAAATATCTAAATTGCACTAGCAAGCTTTAATCTTTACATGAGAGAAATCTCTCCTATGGCCTGATGGCCAAAAAATTTCTAGAAAATAATGCAGATCCAAGAAAAATAGTAGAGATGTAGATGAACAAAATGCAGATCTAAAAATCAAATGTATAGATCTAAAATGATTGTAACAATTCTACAAATCCATCCTTTTAGTACTGGTTTGCAAAAAAATATTTGCCTCACAATCAACTTTGGCCTAGGGTAGGCAACTTTATAGCCGATTTTCATCGAATCAGCATTTCAGACACAATGGTGAGCTCAAATTTGGCTCTAGGCAAACCCAATTTTTGTAGTACTCTGGATTCAGGCTAAGGTGTTGAAGCAACGATTGTCTCAAATAGCTATGTGATGAGAAAATCTCCAAGAGCTCTGATACCATGTAAGAATTTGGTATAGCTTTGATACCATTTAAGAATTTGCCTAAGGGAAAAATTCATCCAATAACTCAAAACTTAAACACAAACACAACTATAGACCAAATATGGATATGATCAATTAGTCAGAGTATGTTGTAATACATTGCTCTATTCAGTATATGGTGTCCAAACACACTAGGAGTGCCTGTGTATAAAGGCCTGTTAGGAAGCACCTAGAATGTCTCTAGAAAGAACTAGGAGATTTGATAAGAATCATGAAAACTAAGCATATGCTTTATCCATCATTCTAGATGAGTGGATAAGAATGACAAGGTTGTAAACACCATGTGCTTAATTAGTGTGCTAACTCCTGTGTTGTAGACACCATGTGCATAAAAGAGATGTAGACTCCTGTGTTGTCAACATGACAACTCACAAGAGTGCACATACTCTTAAGTGGCTAATAGATAAATAATAAATAATATGCATTAACCTAAGTAAACTTAAGTGTAAATAGTGAATAATTATTTACACCAACATCCCCCACTATGAATTACACTAAGGCATGCTATTGCAAACTATGGAATTATTAATCTAGAAAGTATGTGTGACATACTGGTCAAGCCATTAAATATTCTCCCATAGAGACTACCATGACCAAGAAGGATATCTACAAGATGATCAAATAATTAGGATGTATATATCCTTAACGGACCAAAAAATGCATAGTGAGAATCAACCCTCAAGGATTGTTAGTAATCTATGGAGGGATACAAAAAATGGAAGGATTTGACCATATGAACTATTAGTAATCCAACAAGGGATCTAAATGTGTTTTAGGACAAGGCTCATAAAATATTATCAGTCCAATTCATCATCTAAATATGTATAAATAATCATAGTTTTCTTGTCCAAAAATGTTATTGAAGTGTATGCAACTATATTAAAGTAATTAATAATACCTCAACATTAACAATACGTTTAATAGAGAATACATGACTCTACGAACAATTCTTCCATTATGACATTCCTCATCATAAGGACATGTCAAGGAAAATATGAAAATGACAAGAAAAGACCACAAAAGACATATACCATCTCTAGTGTTAGTGTGATCATATTATAGTATATAAAATATAAAGTAAAATACAAAATCTCATCATTCCTCAAAGAAACTATAAGTACAACACAATCAAGGAAAAACACATGAGATTTATGAAGAATATTATTTTAGAGTTGATGTCACATAAATAAAAAAGAATTGAGTCCTATCATGCCACAACATCCAAAGTAGAGTAGACAAAGGCACATGTACCAACATTGATAGATGCACAACAAAAAATGTAACAACATATAGAAGAAGGAAGATACAAATATAAGAATAAGTACAATATATTTGATTCCTTTAACAACTTACACCAACTAAGAAACAAGGGCCAGCTAAAGGAAACTAAAAAAATAATAAGACAATAAAAATATATAGGGGAAATCACATTGGAAAAAGAAAATAGATTTAAAAAAAAAACACTAGGGAAGAGGTGCTATATATGTTTATAATCAATATTGGGAGTGATTGATAATTATCGAGAAAGCATCTATTGCAAGTTGTGATCAATATCAATAGTTACATATTAATAATCAAAATAACAAGAATGCATGTCATTTTTAGCATAAATATCTTGATCAAGTGATACTTTTAATCAAGATTAATTAGTATAAAATGAAAGATACTTTTTTTATCCTTATTAAAAATAATTTGTTACATAAAAGTTGGTTCACCTCTAAAATGCCTCTCCTAGTTGATCACGGTGGTTTCCCAAGTTCACCTTTGTTTGTTGTTAACCAATGGGACTCTATATTTCTTGGGTTACAATGCTTGCCTTCTTTTGTGACAGTAGGTGAGAAATCAAAAGTACCCATCTATTCAAGCAACTCCTTTGCTGAGAAACTTTTCTGGAAAACCACAACCCCCACCCCTTCCAAGATTAAAAGGTCATGTATGATCTCAAGTCATACCATCTCTATTCCTAATGAGCTTTTTGATGAAATTGTTAATGATCACTTGTGGGAAGATTCCCCTCATACATAAATTTTGCTAAATAGCTAAGGATTTGGGTGACATCTATTTGGTCTTTAAAAGGTAGCATTAATTGTTTATTTATGTTCTCCTTTATCTGTCATTAGGATATAACTTGAGAAATATCCCTAACATTTAAAAGTGGATTTACCCAAAGTAGATATGGCTATTGACTTGGGTTGTCATGCACTCATACATAGGTTAGGCTTCCTAGTTTTTCTTTGGAGTTAAGGAATAATGAAGTGTTTAAGGATATTGCTAATTTTTTCAATTCTCTACTATTAGTTGACAAGGCCACCCACACAAAATTCGGTCTCTTGATTGCCAAGATTCATTTTAGTTTAACAAAGAATTTTAAATCTCTCCTAATAGAGGTTACTATTGATTCTAAAATGGGATCCTACATTCAACTTGTTTAATATGAAAAATAAGATTTATTCTACAAAAGATGCAAAATGTTTGGTTATGTAATGTCCCCATCTTTTTAGCAACTAAGTTGAGTTCTTAGCCTTCACGTTCTCCAAAGGCTAAGTGGAGTATAAGAGGAAATTAAATTAATTTCCTATAAAGTCATTAAATAAATTAAAAATTAAAAGGTGACTTTATATTTAATTAATTTAATTAATTATTGTATTACAAAGGAGAAGCTTCTAGAGTGTTTATTAATTATTGGAAAGGGGTAAGCCTCTAGTAATTTAATTTTCTAGAAGCACAATTAATTATTGTATTGCAAGGGAGTAGTTTCTAGAGAGTACATTAATTATTGGAAGGGGAGAAGCTTCTAGTACTTGTAGTAAATTAATATTTGATTTCCTTCTAGAAGGGGGAAGCAAAATTATAAATAGAGGTGAGAGCTTCATTGTTTAGCATCGAATGATGCTGAATGGAATTTGATAGGAACTTGGATGTAGAGGACATTCATCCTCTCTTGTGACATTCTAGATGTCATTCCCTGGGGTTTGGTCTTTGGAATTTATTTCTATCAACTCATTAATAGGCTGCTTGGATGCATTTCTAGCCACAAGCTGATTGGATGTAATTAGTGAGTTGAACAGTTTGTTATGTATTTGTTGATGCTCGAGTAATTAGTGAGTTGCTATGTATTTAATTTTGTTAGTTTGAGAACTAATAATATTCCACCAGTAGTCCAAATTTCTATATGCATGAATTCCTTTGTTTATGTTCATGTTATGTGGTTTGAATCTATGCAAAGATGTTAAAATCTCTATTAGTAGTCAGTTCAGTTATTGGGCATTTTCTTCACATTCTCCAAAGGCTAAGTGGAGCATAAGAGGAAATTAAGTTAATTTCCTATAAAGTCATTAAATAAATTAAAAATTAAAATGTGAATTTATATTTAATTAATTTAATTAATTATTATATTACAAGGGTGAAGCTTGTAGAGTGTGTATTAATTATTGGAAAGGGGGAAGCCTCTAGTAATTTAATTTTCTAAAAGCACAATTAATTATTGTATTGCAAAAGAGGAGTTTCTAGAGTGCATTAATTATTGGAAGGGGGGAAGTTTCTATTACTTGCAATTATTTAATATTTGATTTCCTTCTAGAAGGGTGAAGGAAAAGTATAAATAGAGGTGGGAGCTTCATTGTTGGGCATTAGATTATTGTATCAGATGATGGTGAATTTCATTTGATAGGAACTTGGATGTATAGTTTTGTTCTTGACATTAGAGGATGTTCATCCTCTCTTGTAACATTCTAGACATCATTCCCTTGGGGCTTTGCCTTTGGAATTTATTGCTAACAACTCATTAACAGGTAGCTTGGACGCATTTCCAGTCACAAGTCGATTGGATGTAATTAGTGAGTTGAACAGTTTGTTATGTATTTGATGATGTTGGAGTAGTTAACGAGTTGCTATGAATTTCATTTTAATAGTTTGAGAACTAATAATATTTCAGTAGTAGTCCAATTTTCCATTTGCATGAATTCCTTTGTTATAAATCTATGTAAAGACATCACAATCTCTTTTAGCATTTGGTTTAGTTATTGGGCATTTCTAGGGTGCCCATTATAGTGGTATCAAAGCTATAAGTCCTACCATCCTATGGAGGTCTTATAAGGAATTTGGAATAGTTAGATAGAGAGAAAAGTGTTTGACAAAATGTATATCAGTCCAAATCAGGAAAATGTAATGTTTGGGTTATTGGGTACATTAGAGGAGGGGCAATGTGTGTAACAGGAGCAGAATAGGTGAATGGATATGATGCAATAGGAGCAGAATAGGCAAATGGATATGACATTGCAACTTATGTCTAGAAAGATGGGCATCACTATTGATGATTTGTATGTTGCTCTAATGCAGGAGGTAGTTGATTCCTCAGGTGGGATCGAGACACGTATAGAGCCACCTAGCTATGATGTTGGTGATGTGGGCATTTCAGTGGAGTTAGTAGATGTTGGTTTATGTTCTAGTATTATTGATGCACAATCTAGCATTGAGTCATGTGTGCAAAGTTAGGAGTCTACATATGAGGCTTTGTTAGGGGATGTAGATGCAACAATAGTGGGATTAGTAGAATGTGAGGATATTTTCATATCAACAACCACTTCTATGTTAGTTGAACTGTTCAATGAGGAGTTTAGTAATATGCATACAGTTGTTGATATGTGTTCCAATGATGGTGGATATGTTGATGATTATGAGTTTTCATCAACTATAGATCTAGTTCAATTTTCCATTGTGGTAGTTAGTGATGTTCCTGTGTCCATATATTTTGATGTGGCTACACCTATTGTCAATATAGTTGGAACAAGTAGATATGATTCACCTGTAGCTAATTCTTTTTCAATGCATGTTGGTGATGATCAAGATTCCAGTCCAATATTTATTATGTGGGTGGATATAGGGAAGAAGAGTTTTTGTAGATCTTCTATGAAGTTTCCTTCTAGTGACATTTTGACTTCTACATCATCAGCACAAGTTTTGGGTGCTAGGCTATAGGACATGTGGTTGGTTTTAATGATGCTAGTTTAGAGTTGGTTTAATGTCCACAAGGATATCACATACTACTTCATTTGGTATCTAGGTGGAGATTGGAGCTCATTGTGTTGTTGGATTTCTTGAGGACAAGCAATTTCAAGGAGGGTAGACTATAATGTCCCCATCTTTTTAGCAACTAAGTGGAGTTCTTAGCCTTCACATTCTCCAAAGGCTATGTGGAGCATAAGAGGAAACTAAATTAATTTCCTATAAAGTCATTAAATAAATTAAAAATTAAAAGGTGACTTTATATTTAATTACTTAAATTAATTATTGTATTACAAGGGAGAAGCTTCTAGAGTGTGTATTAATTATTGGAAAGGGAGAAGCCTCTAGTAATTTAATTTTCTAGAAGCACAATTAATTATTGTATTGCAAGGGAGTAGTTTCTAGAGAGTGTGTTAATTATTGGAAGGGGAGAAGCTTCTAGTACTTTCAATTAATTAATATTTGATTTCCTTCTAGAAGGGTAAAGGAAAAGTATAAATAGAGGTGGGAGCTTCATTGTTTGGCATCAGATTATTATATCAGATGATGGTGAATTGCATTTGATAGGAACTTGGATCTACAGTTTTGCTCTTGGCATTAGAGGATGTTCATCCTCTCTTGTGACATTCTAGATGTCATTCCCTTAGGGTTTTTCCTTTGGAATTAATTTCTATCAACTCATTAACAAGCAATTTGGATGCATTTCCAGCCACAAGTTGATTGGATGTAATTAGTGAGTTGAACAGATTGTTATGTATTTGATGATGCTAGAGTAATTACCTAGTTGCTATGTATTTAATTTTTTAAGTTTGAGAACTAATAATATTTTAGAGGTAGTCCAATTTTCTATTTGCATGAATTCTCATGTTATAAATTTATGCAAAGACATCACAATCTCTTTCAGTAATTGGTTTAGTTCTTGGGCATTTCTTGGGTGACCATTATAGGTTATGTGAAAGTGACTTGTGTTCTTCCTTTGGTTAAAAGATTTTTAACCCTTAAGCCCTCAGAGAATGGGGATGGGAATTTAAAGATATGTTTTCTTTGAAGCGGGAGGAGATCTTAGGAGATGGTCGTATAGTGGAGGTGGGGATTGAAATTCCTAAGCGCATGGTTTCCAAGGATTAGGTGATCATTCTTTGCTCCCAAAATTCTCTAGGTGATTTAGGTGTCAAATCCAAAATTTCTAAGAACCAAGGGATTTCCTTGATGTCTATAGGGCTTCAAAATGGGGCATTGGTTCTCTATGAATCCTAGACCAACAAAAAATTCTTGATAAGACAACATATGACTCCTGTGCCTCCTCTTCCAAAATTATATGGATTATTAGTTGTTTAGCCCAACACCAGGTGGTTGGACTAAACTCATTTATTTCTATATTTGTTTCTAGTCTAGCTTCTCTTGGGGGTCTCACTAAGGGCCCTGGTCCAATGAAACTATCTTCTAGAAGGATTTCTTCTCCTTATCTTCATTTGGGGACAATAAGGACCACTAATTGTGATCTATTTGGAGAGCTTGAATGGATGGTGGTAGAGAACAAAAATAAGAAGAAGAATAAAATAGAAATTGGAAGGGATAGAAAAGTGGGAAAATCCTTAGGATTTTAAGGAGGATCTAAAGGAAAGGGAGGCCCTCAGAAGATTCTAGTAGGGTTCAAGGAAGTAATTGGACAACATGTTGGTCTTTTTTACTGAGACTCGTGTTGTTGACTAGAACTAGAGCATTTCCCCTTCAATATTCTATGGTTAGAAACCTTTCTTGGAATGTTTGAGGCCTTAATAGTCTCCTCAAGAAGCATATGCTAAAATTTTCTTTACTAGAAGGGTATGTGCAGGATCATGGTGTGCCAAAAGTGGTGATTTGAAAAATATGTAGTTCTGAAATACCTCAAAGAATTTCAAAATCTATTCCAAATTTTTTTCCATCCATCTTGATACTAAATAAAAACTATTAGTACCTTTATAAGACCTACTATATCTTTTGATACCAACCCTTTATAGTCAACTTATAAAATGTTCCAAAAATGTGTTTTTGGCCTATTCTTGTATGTTTTTTACTTCAAACATCTAGTTGGTGACTTTTTTTTAAACCAAAATTTGATGAAATGTAAAGGACTTCTTAAAAATGTTCTTAGCTTTCCATAAATTTAAGTTTTGTCAAATTATGAGTTTAGTAAGTAATTATTACTTATTTTCTAATGGAGTTATGTATAAAGTGTTGATCAACACACTACTTGTAAAAAACTATAACTTTCAAATGGTACAACATTTTTGAAATCCAAAAGATGCCCCACATTCTATGTTTCTTCTACTATAAGGGAGAAAATAAAATAAAAATTTGCAGATTTTTGAATTAGTTAAGGTGTTCAAACATGAGAGTTTTTGTATTCTTAAAATACTAAAGTAGAAAATTAGTAATTATTAAATTATTTAGAATTAAATTTCTCAAAAACATGTGTCACATCTAGGAATGAGTATACTTCTTATATATAGAATATTACTTAAAAATATTATCATTTGATGTTGATTAAGGTGGTTAGACATACATCTACTTCTTATTTTTATCCTAAAATTTTTGTACTATTGCATTAAAATTCAAAATTTTGACCAATCAATTTTTTCTCTTTTTTTCCTAAATAAGGCCTAGTAATTTAGAAACTAAATTCAATTTTCTAGAGATTATTTTCTCTAAAATTTTTTAGATAAAGTTTATAACAAGTAGAAAATTGCACATCAATTTGACATAACCTTGATTTGCTATTTTGTATTGCCACTTAAGAGCATAGTTTGGTTGACCATGATCCTACACATACCCAAAATCTAAAGTTGATATGGTACTCATTAAGGAAACAAAGATAAGTAAAGAAAATTTGGACAAGATGGTGAAACACGTTTGGCTAGGATCCATATGGGTTTCAAAGGAGTGCTGTGTGGACTACGAATAAAATAATGGGTACTCTTTTACATTCTAATGAGAAATCTACCATTTTATCTTGTCATGGTATTATTACTAGATGCTACTAGAATCTATTAAATGTCTATGCTTTAAACTCTAGAAGGAAAAGGGAAAAAAAAAGAGACTACCTCAATAATATTATGAGAAATGGCCAGAATGTAAGATGCATTTTATCTTGAGATTTCAACACCCCTCTAGACCCTTTGGAGAAATTGAGGGGCTCAATTCTTTCTATCTTTTGGTTTGATGGACTTAGACCTTAAAGTGGAACTGTTTACTTGATCCAATAGAAGACAAGTTAAAAGACTCATCCAAGTTAGACTAGACATGTTGACTTCCACTTGCAAGCTAAATCCCACACTGGGTTTGACCACAGTCTTATCCCACTTGAACGGAAAGCATGAAAGAGATGTTTAGGCCATTTAGCTTTAAAATCATGTTGTAATCAAATCTTAAGTTAATGAAATTGACCTATGAATGGTGGGAAACCCTAGTTAAGTCATATCCTATGATTCATTTAAACTTAAACTTGGAAGTTATCAGAGACAAGGTTTAAAAATGGAACAAAGTATCTTTTGGAAATATTTTTTATAGGAAGAAGGATCTAGAAGGTAAACTTGTTATGTCTCATTGAAGCTAATTTGACCAATAAGAATTCGTAAGCTCTGGAGAGGACCTTTAAAGACCATTGGCTCTCCATCTTTTCTCAAGAAGAAACTTTCTGGAAACAAAAATTAGGGGTTAAATGGCTCATAGAAGGTGATAGAAATAATAGATTTTTCCATCAAACTAAATTGAAATATAAGAAAGGAACATAATTGAATATGTCTCAAATGTGCAAATGACATGGTGGTTAATGGTTATAGAGGAAAATTACATTAGCACTTAAGTGATTAACTACTTTTGTTTGAGAGGAGCTATAAGTGGTAGAGCAGAGTATCTTTTTGATTTGTTAGGATATATTCCTATGCTTATTTTGCTCGAGGATAATGTTGTTTTTTTCTAAAAAGGTTGATAAGGAAGAAGTTAAATCCTTTGAAGCATTCAAGTCTTCACATCTAGATGGGTTTCCACTAGGGTTCTTTCATGAGTATTGGGATATTGTGAGTGATGATGTGTTTAAAGTTGTGTGTCACTTCTTCAAAATGGGAGTAATTGTGGATAAGACTAATCAAAGCTACATTTTTCTTATTTCTAAAAATCCTAATCCCCTTTGTATGGAAACTTCTTTTTTTATAAGGTAAGTTTTACATCTACAAAGCATACCTTTAATTAGTATGTAAAATATTTCCAATTATAAGTGAAATAATTGAACATAATTTATAATGATTTGAGCTTTTTCTAATATTTTTTTCTTAAATTGCGGTTGGAATTAGAGTGCTATCTTTTTTCATTGATGTCAAAACTAACTGAACGATGCCTTCTTTTTAAACAACAACAAGGAATCAAATAAATAGTTGATGTTGTTCATTCAAAGTTTCTTGGTTGTGTTTTTAGTAGGTTGTTGTTGTTACAATATTCTATTCTATTTGTACTTACAAAAGATTTTTTTTGTCTTTACACTTTCCAACTTATCCATTAATATACTCCTAAAAAAATTTCAAATAATTAAACATAATGATTTGAGGCTTTTTCAATTTATTTATCGAAATCTTTTGCTAGAAGTAGAGTGCTCTCTTCTTTCATTGATGTCAAAACTATATTTGATATGATTGTAAGTATCAATTAGGTTGATGGAGAAAAATAGACACCTATAAATTATGGTGAAGGTTGAACATAATATCTATGTTTAAATAGACTTTTGGACAAATTTGTTGAATGGATTACCAATGTTGAATAATTAAATGTTATTGTCAATTGAATTTGTAAGGATCTTAAGAATATGGTGGAATCCTCTCAAACAAAGTCTATTCCTTATTTTCAATCTATTTCATTTGAATGGAAGGTGGTGTAACTAGTTTTTCTACAAAAATAAAATAAAAATTCACTTAGATGGTAAATATAAATGAAAATAATTGGATTCGTAAATTAGTTTTTGTTTTCAAATGGCTAAGAAGACTTTATAGTTCATGACGCTTTTTCCCTAGCTATTGTAAAAAGTCCAAGCAAAGGTTAATAATTGGGCTCATAATTTACCCAAGCAAACATTAATAATTGGGCTCATAATTTACCATTGTGTTGTAGGCTCTTGCCTCAAAAAATATGATACTTGGGTACAATATTAGACTTTCTTTTTCTAGAACCTCACTCAATTAAAAAAAATAGTTGATGTCATTGGTTCATTTTTTTTTTGGTTAGTTATTTAGTAGGTATTGTGCTCATGATATTGGTTGTTGTGGGTTCTATTTTGTTAGTACTTACAAAAAAAAATTGTTCATTAACTATATTTTTTCTATTTAAACATATAGAAAATATATGTGAACCTTTCAATTAAATATAATTTTAATTCAACTATAATGAACACATTATTTTATTTACAAGATCAATATGGTTCCCTCTATAGAATCATATTATAGTTGGGTATTGTATAGGAGTGTTTCCTATGTGCATATTGTGTTGAGTAGTTATTTTGGTTAGAAATATATGTTATATGGACCTAGAGAAACAATCCTAGCAAGGCTTGCACTGAGTCCAAGTCAAGGCTTGAACTATGTCCAAATCAGATCACTCCATGTGTCCACAATTGCTTTGAAGCTCATAGAGGGAATTCCCACACTAAAGCTCATCATATATTCTTTGTCCCTGACTTGAACCAATGTCATAGGATCCAATTTACCTCTTATCAATCTACCTATCTTCTTCATTTGTCTCTTACTTTGATCCACAACCAAATGAATTTTCTCCACAAAGCTCAACTCTCCCTTTGATCAGCTAGAATTGGGCCAAGTGCTAAAAATTTTGTCTAAAGAGCATGATATTTGTAATGGACCACCCCGTTTTTAGCTTGTTTTTTGAATCTGTCTGCTTGTGGAAATTTTGCCAAATAGTTTGCAAGCAATCTGGTAGTTGAAATTTTTTATTTTTCTCTTTCCAGTATGGATGAAATGTTTGTCAATATAAAACTATTGCTCACAGTTATTTTCAATGATAAATAATTAAATAACAAGATGAATACTTCAAGAGTTACATAAACATAAGTTCAGTGCAATTTTTTTTTTAAAGCTTCCAACATTCAGATTTATCTCAGAAATTTACATTTCAAATCAGAGTATCAGACTATTGCAAACTTGGTAATCAGCAACATAAGTTTCACACAAGTTTGACAAGAATGTAATAGTTACTCACAATAAATAGCTCCAGTAATAGCAATAGTAGATTGCTTTGAAAAATGTTCAAACTCCAGTCCTAGTTGTACTGGTTTTGTGCCTCTATGCAATCATTAGACAACCATAGCATTGATTTGCAGCCCCTCAAAATCTAATTTCGACAATGCAACAATTACTGTAGCCATGTCACTATAGCTCAGCACTGCATGTACAATAGCCTGGGAATTACTATGAACTTCAAACTCTATCAACAAACCAGATTTATAATTTGGCTCTTTATTCCCAACTACCAAAATTGAACTCTTCCTAGCACAGTGAAATTCAACCAAAAAGAGAATAAATATCAATATAAATTATCTTGAAGTTCGAACACAAATCTCAAGACCATGTCTTTCAATGTTGTCAATATTGATAGCACAGAAGGTTTACATCCTCCAAGCCCAAGGAGAAAATCTTCACAATTGCCGAATTCACATAAAATCCAAGCATGAATAAATGAGTGCCATAAAAGGGGATATTTGAATAGACATATGGAAAGAGGTATTATAGCAGTATTCCCCTAGATGTAGCTACTTCACCCAAGCCCTCTACTACCCTACAATGTAGTTTTGGAGATATCCCTCAACCCACTTGTTCACTATCTCTGTTTGCCCATCAGTTTAGGGGTGGTAACTAGTACTCAGACTGAGCTCTGTTCCACATAACTTGAACAACTCCTGCCAAAAGTGGCTCATAAATTTTCTGTCTCTGTCACTAACTATACTTTGTGTATACCATGTAGTCTAAATACAACTCAAAAAAATAGTTCTGTTGTTTATGCTGCTGAATATGTAGACAAAATTGCAAAGAAATGTGCAAATTTCGTCAATTTTTCCACCACAACAAAAATACAATCCTGAACCTATGCCTTGGGGAGGCCTATTATGAAATCCATGGAAATGCTATCCCAATTCTTCTCTAGTATGTATAGGGGCTGTAGTAAACCACCCAGAAAGGAATGTTCCTATTTGTTCTACTAACACACTGGGCACTCCGTAACAAACTGAAGCACCTATAATTTGAGTCCTTTCCAAGTAAAGTGCTCTCTTACCTACTGATATGTCTTAAAGAATCTGAGGTGTCCTGCCAATGGTGAATCATGAAATGCCCTCATAATCTTCTACTTCATGGTAGACCTGGGTACTAGATAAATCATTTCCTTGTAGATGATCGTATCATTTACAACGATGTATCAACTATCCTGAATAGCCCCCTCAATAACACTAGATGCCCAACTATCCTTAGCATATTCTACCAAGATCATCTCTCTCCAATCATCCATGACTACCCCAATAGCAAGCAAATGAGGCCTCCTGGATAAAGCATCTGGGACAATATTTTTCTTCCCTTTGACATAAACTATGTTGAAATCATAGGCCTATAATTTACTCACCCATTTTTGTTGCCTATCATTAAGATCCTTCTATCCAAGGAAATGTTTCAAGCTATTATGATATGTTTTTACTATATAACAACTTCCTACTAAGTATTTCTTGAACTTAGCTAGCGCGTGCATGATTACTAGCATTTCTTTATCATAGATGTTGTAAGTTCTCTCAACACCTCATAATTTTTTGCTCTCATATGTGATGGGATGTTTTTCCTACATGAGAACAACTCCTATGCCCTCTCTTGAGGCATCACACTATAGCTCAAAAGGCCTGGTGAAATCTGGAATGGCTAAAAGAGGGCATGTACTCATGAACTCCTTGAACCTATCAAAACAATCCTGAGCCCTCTTTGACCACTTCAAATTGTCTTTCTGTGTCAAGTCTGTAAGTGTTGCTGCTATCTATGAAAATCACTTCACAAATCTGTGGTAGAACCCACAAAGCCCAAGAAATCCCTTGATTTGTGAAGTGTTCCTCAGTGGTGGCCAATCTAGAATGGCTCTGATCTTGTCTGGGTCAACCCAAACACTTCCTGCACTAATAATATGCCCTAGATAGAGCAACTCTATCATCTCGAACTCACATTTACTCATCTTGGCATGTAATGACTCCCTCTCTAGAATACTAAGCACTGTATCAATATGCTTCAAATGTTCCTCCCAAGTACGGATGTATATCAGTATATCATCAAAAAATATCAACACAAACTTCCTCAATTGATCTTTGAACACTCTATTCATATAGAACTAGAAAGTGGTGGGGGCATTAGTCAACCTGAAGGGCATGACTAAGAACTCAAAATGTCTGTAGTGGCATCCAAAAGTTGTCTTCTCCACATCCACCTCTCTAACCCATATCTGGTGGTAGCCAAATCTCAAATCAATCTTAGAGAAGTAGCATGCACTATCCAATTCATCAATAAGCTCATCGATGTGCGAGATAGGGTATCAATTCTTGATTGTCTTCTTGTTTAGTTCCCTATAATCAATGCACATCCTTATTGTACCATCTTTCTTCTTCACCAATACAATTGAAGAAGCGAAAGGACTCTTGCTTGGCCATATGTGCCCCATGTCAATCAACTCCTTGATTGCCTTTTCTATTTCATCCTTATATCTCTTTGGATGGTGGTAAGGTGTAATGATAATTGGCTTAGCCCCTTCCTCTAACTCAATAACATGCTCGATTCCCCTATCCGAGGGTCTCCCTAGAGGTATCTCACCAAAAACCTTAGTATGTTTGGTTATTAGTTCGTGTACATTAGGTGGATACTCTTGTTCATGTTGCTTTGTTATCTCGGGCATTGCTCTGAACTCTGCTACCCACTGCACCTGATCATATCTAAAGAAACTTTGCATCCGCTTGAGTGACACCATTCGAAGTCTCCCATTTGACAAACCTCTGAGCACTATCATTTTACCATTTTCCTCAAACCTCATTTCCATTTTTTGGAGGTTAAATGTAAACTCTTCTAGAGACTTCATCCAGTTCATTCCAAGCACCATATCCTGATCACCAATTTTGACCATGAAGAAATATCCCACCATGTCATAATCTCCCAAATAGACCTGCAAGTTTGAGATTTTCTTATTACAGTCAATTTTGAAGCCATCAGCAACCATCACCTTAAATCCCCTATGCTCCTCTATATGTAGCCCTTTGCGTGACACAAACTTCTCATCAATGAAGTTATGTATTGTCCTTGTATCAATGAGTGCCACAAATATTTATCCATCCAAAGTTCCCCTAAATCTGAAAGTCACAACTTCTTGTATACTGGACAACTGAGCTATTATGCTATCACTGTGTGCTTCCTCATGTGAAGAATTATCATCATCTCCATCTAATTCTGATGACTGCTCTGAATCTCCATCCACTGAATTTTCAGCTGAAAAGTACTCCATTTGCTTAGCTTTTGTTTCCAATGGACACTTATGTGACAAATCCCAAGGCTCACTGCAATGAAAACAAAGCTTCTTCTTCCTAAGATCATTAAGTGTCTCATTGTCCAACCTCTTACTTTCCTCCTTAGGTGGTTGAGCCTCTCTATGAAAAGGTTTCCTGTCCTTATCTTTCCTCGAAGGGAAACTCTTTGCCTAGAATTTATTCTTAGAAGCTAAAGAGGAATCCATGTCATGAGCCTTCTTAATGGCTTCCTGTAAAGTGGGAGGGTTGAGAGCTTTAATCCACCCTCTCAACAGATTAGTTAACTCATCCATAAATAGAACTAGTATCCTCCATTCAAATACATCTATTACTAATACTGCAAGTTTTTGAAACTCTAAAATGTATGTTTCCAATGATCCCCACTATTTAAGCTGAGCTAACTCCTTGAAATGGAGTTCTATATCCTTCCTATCAAAACGTTCAATCAGTCTCTCCGTAAACTCCACATATGAGGTAATGTGTGCATGTCCCATAGTGACCATACCATGATGCCACCACCAATGTGCTAACCCATCCAGATGAATTGCTACGTATTTAATAGCTTCTTCCTTAGGCATAGGGTTCAACTGAAAGTACATGTCAAGCTTTTGAACCCAAGCTCTTGCTGTAGACTTCCCCGAGCCATCATAATATGGTAACTTAAGTCTCCCTACTTTCTTTTGTAGCTCATAACTCTGGTTCCTATCATGTCCACATGGCATATGTTTCATCTGTACATCCATACATTCCTAAAGGTAATTGTAGCAGTAAAATTTGGACCTCTGGCTTCCCAATCTCTCCTCAACTAGTCTTGTATATCAGTGATCTGGGGCTCTGGTATGGGCTGGTTTGGGGCTCTAGGAGGAAATGTGGGAATCATGGGCCTCGAACTCACTGTCCTAGCTTGTTGGGATGCATGACCAAAATTGTTCCCAACTTGTTCACCTCCATTATGTGTCCCATCCTAATTATTCCCATTATGATTGTTACCATTCTGATTATTTCCTCCACCCGTGTTAGCATTCAACCCCATTTGACAAGCTGTCATCTGCATCATAAGCTCCAATCTCTGATTCTATTCTTGTGCCCTATGTTCTGCTAATGGATGTCCCTATGCCAAGGTCTCTAATAATTGTAAGAATATTTCCTCTCCAGGATCCCCAACATTCCTGTCCCCCATATTGCCAATAACATGTTCACTTGTATCAATATGATCCTCTAGATTTCCCTATCCCTCTTGTCCTGTGTTTAGACAAGCCCTAGTTCTTCTTAAATTATAGTGATGAGTTAAAGGCTAAACACTCCAATCTATCATATCACCACCTGTTCATTGTGTTTGTACCCACTAGGATGGTAGGATAAACAAGCTCTAATACCACTGTAATAGACCACCCCTTTTTCAGCTTGTTTTTTGAATCCATCTGCTTGTGGAAATTTTTCCAAATAGTTGGCAAGCAATCTCGTAGTTGAAATTTTTGATTTGTCTCTTTCCAGTATGGATGAAATGTTTGTTGATATAAAACTATTGCTCACAATTACTTTCAATAATAAATAATTAAATAACAAGATGAATACTTCAAGAGTTACATAAACATAACTTTAGTGAAATTTTTTTTTAAAGCTTCCAACATTCAGATTTATCTCAAAAATTTGCATTTCAAATCAGAGTATCAGACCATTACAAACTTGGTAATTAACAACATAAGTTTCACACAAGTTTGACAAGAATGTAACAGTTACTCACAAGAAACAGCTCCAGCAATAGCAACAACAGATTGCTTTGAAAAATGTTAAAACTCCAGTCCTGGTTGTACAAGTTCTATGTCTCTATGCAGTCACTAGACAACCACAACACTGATTTGCAGCCCCTCAAAATCTAATTTCCACAAGGCAGCAATTACTGTAGTCGTTAGCTCGGCCACAAACCCAGCCATGCCAAATGATGCCTTCAACAGAGATGTCCAGTAACATGTACATCAGCTTGGGAATTACTATAAACTTCAAACTCTATCAACAACCCACCTTTATAATTTGGCTCTTCATTCCTAACTAACAAAACTGAACTCTTCCTTGCATAGTGAAATTTGACCAAAAGGAGAATAGATATCACTATAAATTACCTTGAAGTTCCAACACAAATCTCAAGACCATGTCTTTCAATGGCATCAAGATTGATAGCATAGAGGGTTTACGTCCTCCAAGACTAAGGAGAAAATCTTCACAATTGCCAAATTCACATAAAATCCAAGCATGAATAAATGAGTGCTATCCTCTTCCTTTTAATCCCTTCCTCACTTGTTTCACGCTTCCGTCTTGCCAATGTGGGATAATATATGAGTTTTAATATTACTTCTTCTTCTTTTCTTTTATCAAGCCCATGTATGTACTAAAAAGGGGGAATCTTGATTTTTTATAAAGTGACTTTATGAAACATTATAACATTTAATTTAAATATTCACTTTATCATTATAACTTCAAACATTAAAATAATATACCAAATAAACTCAAAATCCCACATATAATAGCTCATTGGAAAGAGCCCAAAAAAACACATCTCATCCTATCACTAAAATTTAAGGCACTGCATCCCCCTATTAGCTTAATAAGAATAGTAAGTCTTTCCAAAAACCCAACAAATGAACTTCGTTTGGCCTATAATTAAATTTGACTAGGCCAAATCACCTCATGATCCCTTTTTAAGTCCTGGTTAGCCCTCGGGACCATACAAGAATGGGCTAACAATAACATACATCCAAACTAGGTGAGTGGGGGACATTACAATATCATTGGCATAGCAAAGCATATCAAGACCACAAAACCCAACATCTTTGAACAATACTCCATTTTCTCTTTTTCTTTTCTAAATCTTTAAACCATTTTCTTCTCTCATCGACTGCACTCCATATGTTGTATATATAGAGAGTCAAGGAGGAGCCTTAAATCACATTTAAATTCAAATTCAATCATTTCTAAAATTGGCACTAGTTTTTAACTATCCTCTCAACACATTCTCCAACGTGTTCCAATAACAAGCCTGATTCTCTTATTTAGATGTGCTTGATTGGAAGATTTTATTCAATTTTACCTTCTCTATCTATTTCCATCACATCATCTTAGAATAGAATTATTCTAAAATAGACTATACCATACTTTCTCCTATCCTAAGTAAGAGATAGGATAGTAAACAAAACTAAATATATTTAGGATGTTGATGCTAGAGTTAGTGGAGATAAAAACCCTAGGATAATTTTTTATAATAAGAACATAAGATTGATCAATTTTAATAACTCCAATAATGGATTTCACCACTTGAGGGATAAGATTTCACAAAAATGAAAGAAAATTAGCAAGAACTAACCACATCAAACTAAATAGATAAAGTACCTCACAATTATTAGGTTGATAGACTAGGGTATGGCTTAAAAATTATGCAAGCCTACCTACTAACAATATCTTTCAAGTATCATTTTTTTTCGAATTAGGCTTGAAGAAGAAGATGAGGAAAGGACCTTTTCACACCATTCAA
This sequence comes from Cupressus sempervirens, assembly GCA_028749045.1. Classification (NCBI taxonomy): domain Eukaryota; kingdom Viridiplantae; phylum Streptophyta; class Pinopsida; order Cupressales; family Cupressaceae; genus Cupressus; species Cupressus sempervirens. The sequence continues at coordinate 518,082,019 of CM053791.1, forward strand.
AAAATTGAAAAGTTAACAACCATTTTTTGACCCCTGACTATTTGCAACTACTCAGTGAGACAATTCTATGGAAGCTTAGAAGTATCAAGAGAAGAGAGAAAGATGTCACGACATATAAGCCTATTATTCCATGTTTAGTCACTATAAAAATTTGAGAATTAGATTTAATGATGATATCTAGCAAAGGTAGACCCTTAACTCTACATCCAATAGATGTCAACTTTTCGTTGCATGTTAGCTTATGTGTGACAAAGATGGGACCCTCAAGGACAAAGTACTCACCTTTCATTACTTTTTTAAAGCAAACAGCTTTGGAATTTCCCCTTTAAGATTCTCCATTTTCAAATCCATCTAGGAGTATCAAATTATTAGGAACAAAAGGACATGGACCACTAACTAGGGGAATTGACATTGAAGGATCTTTAGGATTAGGAAAATTAGAACCACATGGGTGTGAAGAATATATGCAAAAGCCATTAGAAATTACTAGAAAATTGGGTAAGGAAGATATCATAAATGTTCTTGAAAAGTAGAGAATTTGAGAGGGAGGCTCTACATATGGAAAGGGAAGAGCCTACACTTCAAGTTGCATAATATTGTTTTCTTAAGAACTTGGTATATGTGTATATGAGTATATATATATATATATATATATATATATATATATATATATATACACATATATACACACACATACAAATACATATACATATACATATATATACATATATGTTTTTTTTTTTTTTGGTTCTAAAGAATTCAGCACCTGCCAAGCTTTAGGAGGCCACCAAAGAGCCAACAACTATAAGAAAAATCCCATGCCCACACCCAAATAGAGTTCTATCTTTGCACCTCTTCCACCAAATGCATTTTGTTGCTCATCAAACCGTGATCATCATAATTCATCACTATCATCCTCTCCTTGCATGATTCAATCATGTGGAATAGCCACCAAGGAGCCCACACGCAAACGGAGCTCTATCTTTGCACCTCTTCCACCAAATTCATTTGGTCGCTCATCAATCGCTGATCTTCATAATTCATCACTATCATCCTCTCCTCACATGATTTAACTACATTCTCCATCCAACCTTTCCAAACCAAATTTGTTTCGAAGTGCAGAAGTAGTGTTTCAGCCCATTGCCAAAAATAGTGGAGGAAATAAGACTGCACATAAAGAAGTACTATTATTTCAGTCCATTGATCATAATGGTGGTGGAGGTAGGACTGAGCTTATAGAACCAGTATATTTAGCCCATTCCTCACAATGGTGGTCGCAGTAAGGATCAGCTTAAAGAACCAGTATTTCAATCCATCGTCCATAATAGAAATAGAGTTGAGCCTATCACCCATAATGGGCCTCGCACTATAATGAAGACCATCGCCAATAATATGCTCGTCACTGTGTTTGATGATGGTGAGCAATATCCTTTCAGTTTGAAAAGAGCTGGACAAAAGGAGGCTGGTAGGTTGGAAGGAAGTTGCCACAGTTTTGAGCATCCCTACAAGAAAGGCCCACAAATGAGCTTAAAATCATCTTGTGCGACCACTTTTATAAGTGAAAAGGAAGAAGAAGAGCTCGACCTGTCTTTACATCTATGAGATCAAAGGGAATTATTAGGGTTTATAGTGTTTGATCTAAGAATTTGGAATTATAGTTTTTTTTCTTTTACTCAGATCATGAGACATTTATAGGGTTTATTTCTTAGATCATAAGACATTATTAGGGTTTTTAGGAGTCTCCTCTAATATAGGGATGTGTATCTGATGGGATTTATGAGGGGAAGTTCTATATATGTTATTATGACTTATTACCTTCAACCTACATGTTACTTTCCTCTCATCCAGCATGTTGCAGACGATGAGCTGGGAAACCTAACGACATATGGTATGGTAATGGATATGTTTGGGTTTTTTCTCTCGTGGTCTTGTTTTGGATTTCCATTTTGTTCGTGAGTCCGAATTTGTCAAAGTTTGATAAGGGGTAAAGTGTCTTGCATTTTCAATTTCTTGTTTTAACTTGTTTTAGGGTGTTGCATATATATTAATCTTAGGTATTTTATGTGAAGATTTAGGACATTTTGAGGAAATCTGGTCAGTTGGGGCTTTCTTCAAAACCATTATTGTACTCTTTTGTTTATGTAAATCTATATTTATACAGGTTTTTATGGCCTTTTATTTATTTTAAAAAATGTTTTTATTATTGGTGATCTTTTAACGTCAATTTTGTTAAGTCTAGGAATCAGTATGTTTTCTATTTGTTTGATAAATTTAAGAAATCAAACATAACATAATTTTGGCATTTTGGAGGGGTAGTATTGAGAAGCTTCACAATCTTCTATGTAGGTAATCTATTATTTGCTATAACTCATGTAATTTGTACCAATCATGAGTGATAATGTATGTAATTGAAATAATTGAAAGGTTGTTTAATTCATTTGTGAATTTGATGTATTATAAAAATTTATTTTCACCAATCCTAGTAATTTAATATTTTTTTAAATGTTGATTTGTTGTTTTAACAAAAGTTTAATAATGATATCCTTTTAAATTTTTTTCTATAAAAAGACCCATTTGATCTTTTTAGTTATCACCTACCTTGAATTATTTTATTAAGTTTATTAAATGATTATATAGAAACACTTTAAATAAAGTTAATGAGTTTTGTATTTAGTAGGTTTCACAATTTATTCTAAGATCTCCTACTTATGATGCCTCTATTCTATTCTATTAATATAATGATAATTTTATTTATTTTCATATTTTAATTTTAATTTACAATATTTCTTAATTAACAAACTATTTATTTAAGGTAAGAACTTAATTTTAATTGATACTCCTTTATGTGTAAAATTTATGAAAGTCAAATGTGAGGCAAACATTTGATTCGTACATTTTTTATGCTCATATTTGAATTCATGGTCTAATTGTTTTATTAATAGCTATTTTAGTTCTTAAATTACATTTTTTTTCAACAGAATTAATTTATTATGAGATCAATGAAGCAAAGGCAAAACATGTATTAGTACAACTTCCATTCATCTAAATATTTTTAACTTATATTATATATATTAAACAAAATCAATAAATATATTTGTTTGGAAACTTAACTATATAGTTTAATAAGTGAGATGGACTTCATAATTATTTTTAAGTAAAATAATTAAATTATGATAGTTTTCTAAATTAAATTACATACATACATACATACATATCTCTTGTGTGTGTGTGTATATATAAACACACACACACACACACACACACACACATACATACATATATATACACACACATATATACATATATATACATATGTATATATATATATATATATATATATATATATATATATATGTATGTATGTATTATATATATGTATGTATATACATACATATGTATATATACATACATAATATATATATATATACATATATATATGTGTATATATGTGTGTGTGTGTATATATATATATGGGCGGGGGCCCTAGCTCGGTTGGCTAAATCTTCCTTGTTGCAGGAGGTTGGTCACTGGTTCTAGTCTCCCCTGTCCCCGTGGTACCGATGGGCGTGTTGCACCAGCACTACTGGTCATGTTAAAAAAAGTTTACCCGACGCACTTAAGAAAAAAATTATATATATATATATATACATACATATATATATATGTATATATCTACTATTTCAATCACTTTAGCTTAATTGTCTTTTGCTTTCCAAATAATTTTCAACTATTATCTAAATTGTATATATCATTTTCTAATTTACAATATAATGAATTATTTTTTTTACATTGATTTACTAATATGTTAAGATCTTATTAGTAAAAGTTTTCTCAAATATTATCTTCTTACTATTCTTTAAGGTGACTTTTTGCACATGAAAATATATTAACATAAAATCATTACATAATAAAAAGATTATTTATATTAATTTTAAAATTGAAAAAAATCATAGTATGTTGGTTATATTCAAGATTTTGAATTATTTGAAAATGTTAAATAATAATTTATTATATTTCTATATAATTTTATCATAAATTTTAAAATAATTTCTAATAGATTTTATATTTTTAATAAAATATAATCATCTTAACAAAAAAAAAAAGATCTTAAACTAGAAAAGATATAATGACTTATAACCTCAATAATTAAATCTTAAACAAAAAGGTGAATGATTTGAAATTATTAAAAGAATCACAAAATTTACCTTATAAAATAATGAACAAGAAATATTAAATATGTAAAAATGCTATAATATGGGGATTAAATATAGGCAAAGGGTGAAGTATAGGTGAGCATGGGTAATAGACAGGTACTTCCTTAACTAATAAAAATAAAATCTTGAGATTCAGAGCCAAACCTGTAACTAGAAAACCCTAGTTTTTGGATCAAAGTTTTGTAGACCTACAAATATGCACCTCCAAGAATGGAAGAAGGTATTTATATAGGAAGGGATTGAATTTATTTGATCAATGTCTACTTAAGAAATAAAAATTTAAATGATAATGCATGAATAAGAAAGATAATTGAAAATATTCACCTTTCTTATCAATGATCTAGGGAAGGATTCAAATCAACTATCTACAACCGTGATGCTTAAATATTGATCTAGCATACCTCTACAAATATAAATAAATCCAGTAGTACCAAGTCATGTGGGTCTATGGATGAATATGTTCTTTCAAATTCTTATATCAATAAACTGTTGAATGTTCCTTGATATATTTCTTAAATGATACCTTAGATGAAGCTTGCTCTCATTCAATTTTTGATTGGTAATAATGGATGTTTTATGGATGAAAAATGAATGTTTCCACATGTAAGAACACTTTAATGATGTTAAATTATTTCTAGATGAGAGGAGAATGACTTATTTTATAGAGATTTTGTGATGATTTTAATGTATTTCTAAATGAGAGGAGAATTCCTTACTTTAGAAATTTTTGAAAACAAACTCAGAAAGGCTAGGGACAACTCAAGATGATAGGAAACAATTGAAAACCCTAAAATAAGCCAATGATATGAGGAGAAATTCCTTGTCTAAGGGACTATCCTCATCCCTTACCTATAGTTATGGAAGAGGTTGTCCCTTATCTAGAGGATAGAGATTATCTTGTATATTTACATTGGAATTTTAACCTTAAGATGGGCATTTATATCATAGACATGGAAAGATAATGGTCAAGAAAAGGGTAAAAACTATAAAAAAAGATAAATTAGATTATAAGTTTTTTTTTAAAAAACTAGGAGATCAAGAAAGGGAGAGATAAAGGGTAAAACAATGTAATAGATTATAACTAAATAAAAATAAAACAAGGAGATCACAAAAGGGAGACATAAATGGTGAAACAATGTAAGTGTTTAAATTTGAGATGACACATTTATGCGGCACGTTGGAAGAAGTATCAGTCAAAGTGAAACTTATGGTAAATTAGATTTTAAAAAAAAATGGTAAATTAGATTTTAAAAAAAAATCATCTTATCAATGCTAAGGAAACAAATAACAAATCAATGCCCCGCCAAAATTTAGTCCTTATTAAGTCAGAAATCAAGAAAAGATATATATCATAGATTTAAAATCAAAAAATAAAGAGTGATTAACAAGAAGAGTGATTAGTATTTAGGCAATGGGAAGCAGGAGATACTCTCATTGAAATGTTGTGTACTTACGCTACTTTTAGTAGCTTGGTTAGTAGAAGAATGGGGACCGACTTTTACCTCTTGGGGTTGGTATTCCTCCTCCCAGATCCTCTCATTTCCATTATGATGTGGGATTTTATGGGGGACTGCAAGACTTGGAAGACTTTTGACTCCATTTACTAAAGCTTTATGTTAGGTTATGCTTGGACCCATGATTGAAAGATATGTTCTATGTTTGCCAAGGCTGGAAGTATAGTCTTGTTTGGTCTTATAATTTTCTTTTGGATTTTGATAGGTGTGAATGGCCTAAGTTTATCTCTTTGTTGTGCTAATGATATTTAGTTTTTCTTATCCCGAAAATTAAGTGATTGTTGGCAATTTTAAATGGCACACTCTAGTCCTTCATTGTTTTTTTTGGTTTATGTCTGAACCTATTCTAGGGGCTTGTCCAATGATTTTCAGTGATAGCACTGACCATGGTTGATGGGTTAGTCTCTTGTGGACCTTTGTCTTTAATAGAGTAATATATGATCTTATGGCATCTTTCATTACTAGGCATTGGCAATATTTTGTTGTTGGTGTCTAGAGGTCTAATTGTACTTTGGGTCAACACCCACAACAAATTGCTGCTATTCTTAATATAAAAAATGTTGAATAAGATTTATGTACTCCACTACGAATCGCACTAAGTCATGCTACTACAAAATATCGAATTATGGAATAATTAATCTAGAATTATTTTTAATTTCCTATTTTAGCTTGTTTTAGGGTGTTACATATGCATTGATCTTAGGTATTTTATGTGAAGATTTAAGACATTTTCAGAAATTTGGTCAGTTGCGGCTTTCTTCGAAACCATTACTATACTCTTCTGTTTATGCCAATCTATATCTATACCGGCTTTTATGGCCTTTGGTTTATTTTTTTAAATGTTTTTATTATTGGTGATCTGACTTTTTAAGGTCAATTTTGTTAAGTTTAGGAATCAATATGTTTTCTATTTGTTTGATAAATTAAAGAAATCAAACATGACATAATTTTGGCATTTTGGAGGGTGAGTATTGAGAAGCTTCACAATCTTTTGTGTAGGTAATCTATTATTTTCTATAACTAAATTAATTTGTAACAATCCTGAGCGATAATTTATGTAATTGAAATAATTGAAAGGTTTTTAAATTTATTTGTGAATTTGATGTATTATAATAATTGATTTTCACCAATACTGATTATTTAATTTATTTTTTAAAATATTCATTTTTTTTTTACAAAAATTTAATAATGATATCCTTTTAAATTTGTTTTTTATAATAAGACCCATTTGATCTTTTTAGTTAACATATCCCTTACCTTGAATTATTTTATTATGCTTATCAAATGATTATATAGAAACACTTTAAATAAAATTAATGAATTTTGTATTGAGTAGGTTTCACAATTTGGTCGCTCATCAATCGCTGATCTTCATAATTCATCACTATCATCCTCTACTCGCATGATTCAACCACATTCTCCATCCAACCTTTTCAGACCAAGTTTGTTTGGAAGTATAGAAGGAGTGTTCCGGCCCATTGCCCGAAATGGCGGAGGAAAGAAGACCGCACATAAAGAAGTACTATTCCAGTCCATTGATCATAATGGCGGTCGCAGTAAGACTCAGCTCAAAGAACCAGTATTTCTATCCATAATAGGCCTCGCACTATAATCAAGGCCATTGCCAATAATATACCTGCCACTGTGTTTAATGATGGTGAGCAATATCCTTTCAGTTTGAAAAGAGGTGGACAAAAGGAGGCTGGTAGGTTGGAAAGAAGTTGCCACAGTTTTGAGCCTCCCTGCAAGAAAGGCCCACAAATTAGCTTAAAATCATCTTGTGCGACCACTTTTATAAGTGAAGAGGAAGAAGAAGTGCTCGACCTGTCCTTACATCTATGAGATCAAAGGGAATTGTTAGGGTTTAAAGTGTTTGATCTGGGAATTAGGGTTTATTGTTTTTATTCTTTTTCTCAGATCATGAGACATTTCTAGGGTTTTAATTAGTTTTTGCTTAGATCATTAGGGTTTTTAGGATTCTTCTCTAATAGAGCAATATGTAACTGATTGGATTTATGAGGCGAAATTCTATATATGTTATTATGACTTATTACCTTCAACCTGCATGTTACTCTCGTCTCGTCCATCATGTTGCAGACGATGAGCTGGGAAACTTAACGACATATGGCATGGTAATGGATATGTTTGGGTTTGTTCTCTCGTAGTCTTGTTTTGGATTTCCATTTTGTTCGTGAGTCCGAATTTGTCAAAGTTTGATAAGGGGTAAAGTGTCTTGCATTTTCAATTTCGTGTTTTAGCTTGTTTTAGGGTGTTACATATGGATTGATCTTATGTATTTTATGTGAAGATTTAGGACATTTTCAGGAAATCTGGTCCGTTGGGGTGTTCTTCGAAACCATTACTGTACTCTTCTGTTTATGCCAATCTAGATCTATACGGGCTTTTATGGCCTTCGGTTTATTTTTAAAAATGTTTTTATTATTGGTGATCTGAGTTTTTAAGGTCAATTTTTTTTAGTTTAGGAATCAATATGTTTTCTATTTGTTTGATAAATTTGAAAAATCAGACATGACATAATTTTGGTGTTTTGGAGGGCTGGTATTGAGAAGCTTCACAATCTTTTGTGTAGGTAATTTATTATTTTCTATAACTCAATTAATTTGTTTCAATCATGAGTGATAATTTACGTAATTAAAATAATTGAAAGGTTTTTTAATTTATTTGTCAATTTGATGTATTATAAAAATTGGTTTTCACCAATCCTGGTTATTTAATTTTTTTTATAAATATTCATTTTTTCTTAAAAAAAATAATAATGATATCCTTTTAAAAAAAAATTTATAATAAGATCCATTTGATCTTTTTATTTAACATAACCCTTATCTTGAATTATTTTATTATGTTCATCAAATGATTATATTGAAACACTTTAAATAAAGTTAATAAATTTTTTATTGAGTAGATTTCACAATTTATTCTATGATCTCCTACTTATGATGTCTTTATTCTATTCTATCGATATATAATAACAATTTTATTTATTTTCATATTTTAGTTTTAATTTACAATATTTCTTAATTGAAAAACTATTAATTCAAAGTAAGAACTTAATTTTAATTGATAGTCCTTTATGTTATTGGATGTTTCAATATTGAAATCATATTCTTATTTATCTTTGAAATATTAAATGTAATTTTCATTTCTTTATGTGTAAAATTTATGAAAGTCAAATGTGAGGCAAACATTTGATTAGAACATTTTTAATACTTATAGTTGAATACATGATTTAATTATTTTATTAATAGCTATTTTATTTCTTAAATTACATTTTTTTTCAACATGATAATTATAATTTTTGAAATATAATTCATTTATGATGAGATCAATGAAGCAAAGTCAAAACATGTATTAGTAAAACTTCCATTTGTTTAAATATTTTTAACTTATATTACATATGTTGAAAAAAATTGATAGTTAAATATATTTGTTTGGAAAAAATTAGTGACACAGACTTAATAATTATTTTAAAGTAAAATAATTAAATTATTATAGTATTCTAAATTAAATTATATATATACATAATTGGCATTTGGTGTTCGACTATATACTAGTACATTCACTTTAGCTTAATTGTCCTTTTCTTTCCAAATTATTTTTAACTATTATCTAAATTGTATAAGTCATTTTTAATTTATAATATAATGAAATTTATACTTTTTTACATTGATTTTCTAATTTATTGAGATCTTACTATTAAAAGTTCACTCACATATTATCTTCTTACTATTCTTTAAACTGATCTTATGTGCAATCATTGCATGATGAAAAGATTTTTTATATTAATTTCAAAATAAGAAAAATCATATTATGTTTTTTATATTATAGATTTTGAATTATTTGAAAATATTAAATAATAATTTATTATATTTCTATATATTTTTATCATAGATTTTAAAATAATTTGTAATATATTTCATATTTTTAACAAAATATAATCATCTTAACAAAAAAATTAGATCTTAAACTAGACATGATATAATGACTTATAACCTCAATAATTAAATCTTAAACTAAAAGGAGAATGATTTGAAATTATGAAAAGAATCACAAATTTTACCTTATAAAATAATGAACAAGAAATATTAAATATGTAAAAATGCTATAATATGGGGATTAAATGTAGGCAAAGGCTAAAGTAGAGGCGAGGGATAGCATGAGTAATAGACAAGGTAGTTCCTTCACTAATAAAAATAAAATCAAGAGATTCAAAGCCAAACCTATAACAAAAAAACCATAGTTTTTGGATCAAAGTTTTGTAGCATTGTGACCTACAAATATGCACCTCCAAGAATGGAAAAAGGTATTTATGTAGGAAGGGAGTGAATTTCTTTAATCAATCTCCACTTATGATATAAAACTTTAAATGATAATGCATAAATAAGAAAGATAATTGAAAATATTCACCTTTCTTGTCGACAATCTTGGGAAGGATTCAAATCACCTATCTACAACGATGATGCTTAAATATTGTTCTAGCATACCTCTACAAATAGAAATAAATCCAGTAGTACCAAATCATGTGGATCAATGGATGAATATGTTCTTTCAAATTCTTAAATGAATAAACTGTTGAATGTTCCTTAAAATATTTCTTAAATGATACCTTAGATTAAGCTTTCTCTCATACAATTTTTGATTGGTAATAATGAATGTTTTATGGATGCCAAATTAATTTTTCCACACATTAGGAAACTTTAATGATGTTAATTTATTTCTAGATGAGAGGAGAATTACTCTTTTAATAGAGATTTTTTAATGATGTTAAAGTATTTCTAAATGAGAGGAGAATTCCTTACCTTATAGAGATTTTGGAAACCAAACCTAGAAGGGCCAGGGCCAACTCAAGATTATAGGAAACAATTGAAAAACCTAAAATAAGCCAATGATATGAGGAAAGACGCCTTAGCTAAGGGACTATCCTCATCCCTTACCTATAGTTATGTAAGAGGTTGTCCCTTATCTAGAGGATAGAGATTATCTTGTATATTTCCCTCAAGAATTTTAACCTTAGGATGTGCATTTAGATCATAGACATGTAAAGATAATGGTCAACAAAAGCGTAAAAACTATAAGACAAGAGAAATTAGATTATAACTTTTAGAAAAAAAACTAGGAGATCAAAAATGGGAGTGATAAAGGGTAAAACAATGTAATAGATTATAACTAAATAAAAATAAAACTAGGAGATCAGAAAAAGGAGACATAAAGGGTAAAACAATGTAAGTGTTCAAATTTGAGATGACAAATTTATATAGCACATTGGAAGGAGTGTCAGTCAAAGTGAAACTTATGGTAAATTGGATTGAAAAACATAAGATTATCTTATCAATACTAAGGAAAAAAATAACAAATCAATGCCCCACCAAAATTGAGTCATTATTAAGTCTGAAATCAACAAAAGAGATATATCATAGATTTAATAACCAAAAAAGAGAGTGATTAACATGAAGAGTGATTAGTATTTAGGCAATGGGAAGTAGGAGATAATCTCATCCAAATGTTGTGTGCTTGTGCTACTTTTAGTAGCTTGGTTAGTAGAAGAAGGTAGATCGACCCTTACCTCTATGGGTTGTTATTCCTGCTCCCAAATCCTCTCATTTCCATTATGATCTAGGAGTTTCTAGGGAGTTGGAAGACTTTTGACTCCATTAACTAAAGCTTTATGTTATTTTATACTTGGACTCATGATTGGAAGATATGTTCTATGTTTTCCAAGGCTAGAAGTATAGTCTTGTTTGGTCTTATATTTTAGTTTAGGATTTTGACAGGTGTGAATGGCCTGAGTTTATCTATTTGTTGTGCAGATGATGTTTAGTTTTTCTTATCCATATGATTGAGTGATTGTTGGCTATTTTAAATAATACATTCTAGTCCTTCATTGTTGTTTTTGGTTTAAGTTTGAAGCTATTTTGGGGGCTTGTCCAAAGATTTTCGGTGATAGCATTGACCATGGTTGGTGGGTTAGTCTCTTGTGGACGTTTGTCTTTAATAGACAAATATATGATCTTATCACATCTTTCTTTACTAGGCGTTGGTAATATTTTGTTAGTAGTGTCTAGAGGTCTAATTGTACTCTCTGTCAGCACCCACAAATTGTTGCTTTTCTTAATAAAAAAATGTCGAATAAAATTTATGTCCTCAACTATGAATTGCACTAGGTCATGCTACTACAAATTATGGAATTATTTATCTAGAAAGTATGTGTGACATACTAGTTAAGCCATAAAGTATTCTCCCATAGAGACTACCATGACCAAGAAGGATATCTACAAGATGATCAAAGACTTAGGATGTATATATCCTTAAAGGACCAAAAAATCCATCGTGAGAATCAAGCCTCAAGGATTGTTAGTAATCTATGGAGGGATACAAAAAATGTAAGGGTTTGACCATATGAACTATTAGTAATCTAATAAGGGATCTAAATGTGTTTTAGGATCAAGGCTTATAAAATATTATCAGTCCAATTCATCATCTAAATATGAATAAATAGTCACCATTTTCATGTCCAAAATAAGTAGTAAGTTTAATAGAGAATACATGACTCTACAAAGATTTCTTCCAGTATGAAATTTCCCATAATAAGGACATGTCAAGGTAAACATGAAAACGACAAAAATAGACCATAGAAAGGTTATACCATTTCTAGTGTTAGTGTGATCATATTATACTATATAAAATATAAAGTCAAATACAAAATGTCATCATTCCTCAATGAAACTATAACTACAACACAATCAAGGAAAACCACATGAGATTTATGAAGAATAGTATTTTGGGGTTGATGTTGCATAAATAAAAAAGATTTGAGTCTTACCATGTCACAAAATCCAAAGTAGAGTAGACAAAGGCACATTTACCAACATTGGTAGATTCACAACACAAAATGTAACAACATATAGAAGAAGAAAGATACAAATATAAGAATGAGTACAGTATATTCAATTCCTTTAACACCATACACCAACTAAGACACAAGGGTCATCGAAGGGAAACTAAATAAATAATATACAAATAAATAAATATAGTGGGAATCACATTGAAACAAGAAAATAGATATTAAAATAACAAGAACTGGGAAAGAGGTGCTATATATGTTTTTGTCCAATATTGGGAGTGATTAATAATTATTGAGAAAGCATCTATTGAAAGTTGTGATCACTATCAATAGTTACATATTAATAATAAAAATTAGAAGAATGCATAGAAACTCATCAATTAATATAAATAAGATTTTACAACTATAAAGGATTCTTTCCAAAGTACCCAACAAGATGTCCCAAAATTAAGAGATAATTATACTATGGATCTAGTCATGATTTATTGTTGCATATATGTGGCATCATAAAATTTGTTAATTTCAGAATTAAGAAATTAAATATATCCAATTATATGTAGACATCATTAGCCATACTATTACTATTGGTAAGCTATAATAAAAATAATGGACATTGAATAAATAAGTTATACCAGAATTGTGATCACTATCAATAGTTACATATTAATAATAAAAATTAGAAGAATGCATAGTAACTCATCAATTAATATAAATAAGATTTTACAACTATAAAGGATTCTTTCCAAAGTACCCAACAAGATGTCCCAAAATTAAGAGATAATTATACTATGGATCTAGTCATGATTTATTGTTGCATATATGTGGCATCATAAAATTTGTTAATTTCAGAATTAAGAAATTAAATATATCCAATTATATGTAGACATCATTAGCCATACTATTACTATTGGTAAGCTATAATAAAAATAATGGACATTGAATAAATAAGTTATACCAGAATTGTGATCACTATCAATAGTTACATATTAATAATAAAAATTAGAAGAATGCATAGTAACTCATCAATTAATATAAATAAGATTTTACAACTATAAAGGATTCTTTCCAAAGTACCCAACAAGATGTCCCAAAATTAAGAGATAATTATACTATGGATCTAGTCATGATTTATTGTTGCATATATGTGGCATCATAAAATTTGTTAATTTCAGAATTAAGAAATTAAATATATCCAATTATATGTAGACATCATTAGCCATACTATTACTATTGGTAAGCTATAATAAAAATAATGGACATTGAATAAATAAGTTATACCAGAATTATTAAGTGTATAATTTTAATATCTTAAATAATTTATCATATAATGAGGATAATTTTTTTTTTAAATACTTTGACAAAAATTCTTCCATTATATATATACATATATGTATATATATAGACACATACACATATAGCAAGCTCTTAAGGAGAAAAACTTTATGCAACTTGAAGTGTAGGTTCTTCCCTCTCTATATGTAGATCCTACCTCTCGAATTCTCTACTTTTTAGGAACATTTGTGGTATCTTCCTTACTCAATTTCCTAGGCATTTCTAATGCCTTTGCCTATATTTTCACACCACTCTAGCCCTAATTTTCCAAAACCTAAAGATCCTTCAAGGTGAAATCCCCTAGTTAGTGGTCCACATCCTTTTGTTCCTAAAAAATTGATACTTGTAGATGGATTGGAAAATGGAGAATCATAAAGGGCAAATTCAAACCCATTTGCATTAAAAAAGTAGTTAAAGGTGAGCACTTTGTCCCTAAGGGTCCCATGTTTGTCACACATAAGCCACAATGCAAAGAAAATTTGACATCTATTGGAGATAGAGTTAAGGGTCTACCTTTGCTAGATATCATCATTAAACCTAAATATCAAATTTCTATAGTGACTAAACATGAAATAATAGGCTTAAAGCTCATGACATTTTTTTTTCTTCTCTTCATGCTTCTAAGCTTCCATAGAATTTTCTCACTCATCAGTTGCAAATAGTCCAGGGTCAAAAAATGGCTATTAATTTTAAAAGATCCTTTCCTCATCTTTTGTTAATTATTGTTACTTGGACAGCTATTATTTTTTACCCAAAAATAGCAGTAGTATTTATGGGTAGCTTGGATAGCTATTCGTCCTTATCTATGTATAGCAGCATTAGTTATGGGTAGTTTGGACAGCTGTTTGTCCACTTGCCAAGAATTAGTAAATGGTTATTGCAAGGATAGTTATTTACTAATTTTAGTGATTCCCTTTTGGACACCTTGCAACCAATTCTATTATTGGCTATCGAGTTGTCTTAATCTCAGCCATTGGTTTGATTTAATCTCAGTCATTGGTTTTTCCAATAGGGTAGTATAAAAAGGTGTCATTGGGTCATTTGGAGATACAAGTTTTGGAGAAGCATTTTGCAGTGATAGGAAATTGTCTTGCAGTGTTAGCAAGGGCGCAGTGTTAGCATGGGGATAGAAGTGGGGAATATCAGTGGGAGAAATTAGGAGGTTGTCAGAGTTCTGCTAGTGAGAGGCAAGGAATTTTGTATCTCTTGATTTTCTGAAGTTTAGTATAATTCCTCATCTGTAGAATTGGTTTTCCCTTAGGGATTTTTCCAGGGACAATTTGTCCAAAAATATTGTGTTCATTGTGTTGTTCATTTATTTCTATATTATATAAGTGAAGTTGCAGTTGTGTTATTTTTCAATATTAGCTAGGAATTTATTTTCAGCAATTTAATAATCGTTTACAATAGGAGATTAATAATTAGTGACTGCAATAGTTGATTTTTCACATGGTATTAGAGCATTTTTAAGGGTAGAAGAGTTTTTCCCTAGGAAAGAAATTTTGATCTCTTTAGATTTATCATTGCTTTAAACCCTTGAGATGGTTTTAGCTGGTTTGAGAGATCAGGATAGATTGGATGGTGCCTCAAATTTTGGTGTCTGGAAGGCCATAATTTCTTTATTGTTGGAAGAGAATGGTATCAAGGATTATCTTACCAATGTTTTACCTACACCAATAGATGCAACACATCTTGCAGCATAGAGGAAGGATAATGCCAAGGTAAGGAGGATAATCCTTGATGGTGTCAAGGATCATATTGTTCCACATATCTCAAAGCTAGATACAACGAAGAAGATGTGGGATGCCATTCTGCATCTATACTAGAATGCTACCACCAATAGGAAGTTGATTCTCAAAGAGAAGCTAAAGAATACCTAGATGAACTAGTGAGAAGACGTCACAAGTTACCTCACCAAGCTTAGACTTGTCAAGGATGAGTTAGCAACTATTGGAGATAGCCCTAGTGATGATGAGCTAGTGAGAATAGCCCTAAATGGGTTTACTAAACAATGGAGTGTCTTTGTTCGAGTTGTCAATGGATGAGATACTTTATCGAGTTGGGATCAACTATGGACTGATTTCACTCAGGAGGAGTTTAGACTAAGTCTTGGCAATGGGGCCAACAAGAGTCAAAAAAATGAGGTGGAACAAGAGAACGTTGCCCTAGCGGGTAAAGGGAAAGCAAAGAAGGGATCTAGCAAAGGATCAAATTGACAAAGTGAGAAGAAGAAGAAGGACCTTTGTAAGGTCAAGTGCTTTGGATGTCATGAGTTTTGCCACCATGTCAGTGATTGCCCAGAAAGGAAGAAGGGTAAGAAGCAGGTGGTAGCTTTAGCAAGTGCAAAAGAACTCTCCAGTAGAATGGAAGATGAGTTTGCACTCATAGCTTGTATGGTTAGCTCGACCTCACAATGTGTTTGGTATATAGATAGTGGGGCAGCATTTCATATGATAGGAGTTAGAGAGTACTTCTCCAGTTATAAGGAGGAGGACACCAACATCCAAATTTCTATGGGAAACTTGTCCAAACTCAACCCTGTTGGGAAAGGGACTGTTCAGTTTTAGAGGGAGAATGGAAAGATAATCCCACTTCATGATGTGTTATATGTGTCAAGCTTAGGTATGAATTTGATTTCTATATCTGTTCTTCAGGATAGGGGGTATAATGTACTCTTTAGAGGGACAAATGTGTTCATTAAGCACAAGGATTGGAAATCACCCATAACTATTGGAGTTAGGAGTGGTCACCTTTATAGATTGCAATTTGATACTCCTAAGGCACTTATGAGCAACTGTAATCCTAGAGATCTTGGAGAGCTATGGCATAGGAGGATGGCCCATATTCATCATGGAGCACTTAGATTGCTTCGTGAGATGGTGACAGGTGTTCCAAAGGTGAGCATAGAGCATGACAATGTATGTAAGGGATGTGTGTTGGGGAAGTTTGCAAAAGCATCTTTTCCAAGAGTGACACCAGATCTAAGGGTGTTCTTTATCTAGTACATTCAGATGTTTATGGACTGATGTCGATGAAATCTCTTAGAGGATATGAGTACTATGTTACTTTTATTGATGATTTCTCTAGAAATACTTGGATATACTTCTTGAAGACTAAGGATGAAGTTTTTAGTTGATTCCAAGAGTTCAAGGCTCTTGTGGAGAACTTGACAGGAAAGAAGATAATGGTTCTTCGGTCAGACAATGGAGGTGAGTACAAAGGAAATGTCATCTGCACCAGAGAAGGAATCAAGAGAGAATAGACTGTTCCTTACAATCCATAGCAGAATGGAGTTGCTAAGAGGAAGAACTGTTCTATATTGGAGGTAGCAAGAGCTATGCTACATGACTAGGACATGCCCCATTACTTATGGATAGAGGCGTGTAATACAACAGTCTACATTCAGAATAGAGTTCCATACAAGGTGCTAGGGAAGATGATACTAGAGGAGGCTTTCACAAGGAAGAAGCCAGATGTTAGTCACTTCAGGATATTCAGGAGTTTGGCATATTGCCATATTCTTGGAG
This sequence comes from Cupressus sempervirens, assembly GCA_028749045.1. Taxonomy (NCBI): domain Eukaryota; kingdom Viridiplantae; phylum Streptophyta; class Pinopsida; order Cupressales; family Cupressaceae; genus Cupressus; species Cupressus sempervirens. The sequence goes on from CM053791.1 coordinate 518,099,465, forward strand.
ATACACATACAAAGTTAGATCAGACTGCAGAGAGGGGGTACTTTGTTGGGTACCATGAGACCTCAAAGGCATATATGATTTTCATTTCGAGGGCTAAAAGAATTATTGTCAGATGGGATGTCAAGTTCATGGAGGACAAGGCATTCAGGAGATCCAAAGATTTTCTAGTAGATGATCAGAGTGAGTAGCCAACAGAAGCTCCAAGACCAAGTCAAGGGCAACAAAGCTCAAGTATAGTTACCAGTAAGAGTGTAGACTTTGTTAGTGAAGATTCACAGAGTATGGAGCAATAGGTGCAATAGGAAATGCATCTAGAAGACTTAGAGGTTGACATTTCATCCTCTACATTTGGCAGGGGGAACCATGTAGTTCCAGATACACAAAGGGATACTCAAGAGTTTGTGGGAGCTCCTAGGAAGAGTACTAGATAGTGGAGAAAACCAGCCAAGTTCAATGACTATGTGGCATTAGTTAGTTAGTTGGTAGATATTGAGCCTTTTAGCTATTAGGAGGCTGCAAAACATCGGGTATGGTAAGATGCTATGGTTGAGGAATATTCTTCAATAATGCAGAATGATGTGTGGGAGGTAGTACCTAGACCAATAGATAGGGTTGTAGTTAGATCACGCTAGATCTATAAGATAAAGCATGGTGCAGATGGTAGCATCAAGAAATACAAGGAGAGGTTCGTGGAAAATGGGTTCTCTCAGAAGGAGGGAATAGAATATGAGGAGACATTTGCTCCAGTTGCTAGGTATACTTCTATACGAGCTGTAATCTCACTTGTAGCATAGATGGGATGGTAAACATCAAATGGATGTCAAGACAGCATTCCTTAATGGTGAGTTGAAGAAGGAGGTATACATAGAACAAACAGAAGGCTTTGTAGCACACAACAAAGAGACCCACATGTGCATATTGAAGAAAGCATTGTACGGACTCAAGCAGGTTCCTAGAGCATGGTATGAGCACATTGATACATACTTGTAGAAAATGGGCTTTTTGAAGAGTGAAGTAGATGCTAACCTCTACTACTTGGTGGTTGGGGGTGAGATTTCATTCTTGTTCTTTATGTGGATGACCTATTTCTTACAAGTTCACTAGGGCTCATAGTGGATTGCAAGAGGAACCTTGCAGAAGAGTTCGAGGTGAAGGATTTAGGACTTATGCACTACTTTCTAGGCATGGAAGTGTGGCAGACAAAGGGGGAGATTTTCCTTGGTCAAGGGAAATATGGCATTGAAATCTTGAAGAAATTCGGGATGGAGGATTGTAAAGCCATGTCTACACCCATGATTATGAATTGGAGGAAGGTAGATACAACTAAGGAGAAGGATGTAGATCCCACTTTATATAGACAGTTGATTGGTTCGCTTATGTATTCAGTCAACACTAGACCAGATATAGCATTTGTAGTAAACTCTCTTAGTCAGTTCATGGTTGAAGCAAAGAGAATGCATTGGATAGTGGCCAAACATATATTGTGTTACTTGCATGGTACAATTGAGTATGGGATCAGATATGTCCGAGGTGAAAGTATCAAGTTGATAGGCTATACTGATGCAGATTGGGTAGGAAGTACAATAGACAAAAGGAGCACTTCAACGTGTTGTTTTAGTTTGGGGTTAGGAGTTGTATCTTGGTTTAGCGGGAAGCAGAAGTATGTGGCTCTAAGTTCAGTAGAAGCAGAATACATAGTAGCTAGCATAGTGACATGTGAAGCTATATGGCTTCGGAAGTTGTTAGTAGCCTTGTTTGGTCAGAAGGTTGAGACTACTGTGATACATTGTGACAATCAAAGATGCATCAAGTTGTTTGAGAATCCAATGTTTCATGATAGGTCTAAACATATAGATATCAGATATCACTTCATCAGGGATTGTGTACAAAGGGGAGTTGTTCAGCTATAGTACATACCTATAGAGGAGTAGGTAGCAGACATTCTGACTAAGGCATTGGGGAAGGAAAAATTTATCTTCTTCAGAGATAAGTTAGGTGTCATGCAGAATAGCTTCCTTGCTAAGAGGGAGTGTTAATTATTTTTAGTTGGACAACTGTTATGTCTAACCCGAAAATAGCAGTAGTATTTATGGGTAGCTTGGACAACTGTTCATCCTTATCTATGTATAACAACATTAGTTATGGGTAGTTTGGACAACTGTTTTTCCACTTGCCAAGAATTATTAAATGGTTATTGCAAGGATAATTATTTACTAATTTTAGTGATTCCCTTTTGGACACCTTGCAACCAATTCTATTATTGGCTGTCGAGTTGTCTTAATCTCAGTCATTGGTTTGATTTAATCTCGGTCATTGGTTTTTCCAATAGGGTAGTATAAAAAGGGGTCATTGGGTCATTTGGAGATAAAAGTTTTGGAGAAGCATTTTGCAGTAATAGCAAATTGTCTTGCGATGTTAGCAAGGGCACAATGTTAGCGTAGGGATAGCAGTGGGGAATATCAGTGGGAGAAATTAGGAGGTTTTCAGAGTTCTACCAGTGAGAGGCAAGGAATTTTGTATCTCTTGATTTGCTGAAGTTTAATATAATTCCTCATCTATAGAACTGGTTTTCTCTTAGGGGTTTTTCCAGGGACAATTTGTTCGAAAATATTGTGTTCATTGTGTTGTTCATTTCTTTCCGTATTATATAAGTCAAGTTGCAGTTGTGTTATTTTTCAATATTAGTTGGGAATTTGTTTTTAGTAGTTTAATAATCATTTATGATAGGAGATTAATAATCAGTGACTGTAATAGTTGATTTTTCACATCTTCTTCTTCAAGCCTAAATCCAAAAAAAATGATATTTGAAAGATATTGTTAGCAGGTAGATTTTGTATGATTTTTGAGACATACCCTAGTATATCAACCTACTAACTGTGAGGTCCATTATGTATTCAATTTGATGTGGTAAGTTCTTGGTAATATTCTTTCATTTTTGTGGAATCTTATTCCTCAAATGATCAAACCTATTATCACGATTATTAGCATTGATAAATCTAAGGTTCTTATTATAAAAATTTATCCTAAGGTTTTTATCTCCATTAACTCTAGCATCAACATCCCTAACAATATTTACTTTTATTTGGATGATCCTCCATCTTACTATCATATCTCTTACCTAGGATAGGAGAAAGTATGGCATAGTCCATTTTAGAATAATTCTATTCTATAGATGATGAGACAGGAATTGATAGAGTAGGTAGAATTGAATAAACACATCCAATCAAGCACATCTAAATAAGATAATGGGGCTTGTTATTGGAACAAGTTAGAGAATGTGTTGAGAGGATAGTCAAAATCTAGTATCAATTCATAAATGATTGAATTTGAATTTAGATTTGATTTAAGGCTTCTCCTTGACTATCTATACATACAACATATGGAGTAGAGTGGGTGCAGGAAGAAAATAGTTTACAGAATTAGAAAAGAAAAAGAGAAAATGGAGTACAGTTCAAAGGTGTTGGGTTTTGTGGTCTTGATAAGCTTCACTATTCAAATGATATCATGCTCTTCAAACAAACAAAGTAATTTTTTTATTATTATCTTCATTATAAGATAAATTATTTAAAATATTAAGATATACACTTAATAATTATGGTAGAACTTATTTATTCAATGTCTATTATTTTTATAATAGCTTACCAATAGTAATAGTATGGCTGATGACTTCTACTTATAATTGGATATATTTAATATCTTAATTCTTAAATTAACAAATTTTATGATGCCACATCTATGCATCAATGAATCATGACTAGATGCATAGTATAATTATCTTTTAATTTTGGGAGGTCTTTTTGGGTACTTTGGAAAGCATCCTATATAGTTGTAAAATCTTAGTTATATTAATTGACAAGTTGCTATAAAAATTGAGGGCTACATAAAACTTTTGACAAAATTTTGAGAAGTGTAGATTGAAAAGTTCAAATAGATCAATTAGAAGAATGACCAAACTCCTAACAACAAATTAACATGAAGTCGAGTGGGCAATTTTTTTTGGGAGGAACTCCAAGAAGAGAACACATGCAACAACGACAACCACCAATACAATACCTATTAAATGAAAACCCAAAAAACTTTGAACCAACAAGATGAACTATTGTTAAATTCATAGAAGTTATCAAGGAAGGAAGCCCTCTTCATTAGGTGCTTGCTATCCAAATATCGAGTGCTGCATAAAAATTCTAAATAGAAGTTTGGGAAGTGTAGAATGACAAATTCAGATAGGAAAACCCAAAAAAGTTTAACTAACAAGATCAACTACTTGTTTAATTCATTGAGTTCTAGAGCAATGAAGCCCTCTTAATTAATTGTCTGCTATCCAACTATTGGGAGCTACATAAAATTTCTAAATAGAATTTTGAAAGTGTAGAATGAAAAGTTCAAAAAGATGAATAAGAAGAGGGTCTAAACTCTTAAAAATAAATTGACATATAGTTGAGCGAGCTGGTAGAATTGAACAAGTGCAACAATAATCACCAACAAAATATCTACTAAACTAAAACCCCAAAAAAATTGAACTAAGAATATCAAGAATTTGTTTAATTCATTGAGTTTCTTGGGGAAGGAAGCCTTCTTCATTAGGTGTGTAGTGTCCAAATATTGTATTCAACTATCTCATTTTTTTACTGGAATTTTTTTAATAACTTGGCAAAATTAGTGATATACACTTCTAAAATCTTAGTTATAAAATGAGGTCTTGGTAAGTTAGTTCCTATTAAAAATTTAACAACTTAAATTGGTGAGCTACAAAGTCTTTTTAGCCATTTGAAAAATAAAAACATAAACTCACATATGACCGCAATTATTTTCATTTCTATTTACATTGTAAGGGAAACAAGCATCATTTGACAAGAGTCCCACCTATTCTTATGATCCTTGAAAGATTTAATTTACTACAACATTTATTATTCAACATTGGCCATTCATTCAAAAAGTTTGTCCAAATCTCTATTTTAACACATATATTATATTCAACCCTTTACCATGAGTTACAGGTGTCACATTTGTCTACATCAACCTAACTGATACTTACAATTATATCAAAATAAATTTTGGTATCGAGGAGTAACTTTTGAAAAATAATTGAAAAAGCCTCAAATCATTATGTTCAATCATCTCACTTTTTGTGTAGAATATTTTATGATAGAAATTATAGAAAACCTTGATTATAAGAAAAAGACTTGCTATATAAATTAATATAAGAAATTAAACATTATTTAATACTTCAAATAAAATTTCGAAAAGCGTAAAGAATCCACTTTCCTAATTAAAATATTACTATAATGTATTTGAAATTAAAAATAAAATAATTGAAAATCACGGTTAATCCTTTACCCCATTTATATAACCTACAAGCGGACTATTTTTTTAATGCGAGTCCTTCGCAACAGTGCACATCAAATCAAATATACTGAAAAACATGTAAAACATGAACGGCACGGAATACGCGCTCTCTTTCAATGCTCTCTTGATAAACTCAAATTGAATACAGTATCTACTAACAACAGCTGTCATTAATTAATCCGTTCAATAACCACAAGCTTGTTAAAAAACTCTATTTAAGCAGAGACAGGAGAGAGAGGTTCTTCGTCCTTCACCATTTGGAGGTGCCCATTCTTCTCCGTCATCGCAGCTGATACTTACACAGATCAGAAAGCAATGGAAGAAGACAAGGCTCCAGCTCCAGCTTTAGGAGGCCACCAAAGAGTACCCCTCCAAATTCCGTACCGCTGTCGTCGTTGTTCTAAAGAATTCAGTACCCGCCAAGCTTTAGGAGGCCACCAAAGAGCCCACAATTATAAGAAAAATCCGATGCCCGCACCGGAATGGAGTTCTATCTTTGATCCTCTTCCACTAAATGCATTTGGTCGCTCGTCAATCGCTGATCTTCATAATTCATCACTATCATCCTCTCCACGCATGATTCAATCATGTGGAATAGCCACCAAAGTGCCCACACCCAAATCGAGTTCTATCTTTGATCCTCTTCCACCAAATTCATTTGGTCGCTCGTCAATCGCTGATCTTCATAATTCATCACTATCATCCTCTCCTCTCATGATTCAACCATATTCTCCATCCAACCTTTCCAAACCAAGTCTGTTTGGAAGTAGAGAAGCAGTGTTCCGGCACATTGCCCGAAATGGCGGAGGAAAGAAGACCGCACATAAAGAAGTACTATTCAAGTCCATTGATCGTAATGGTGGTGGAAGTAGGACTGAGCTTAAAGAACCATTATTTCAGCCCATTGCCCACAATGGCGGTCGCAGTAAGACTCAGCTTAAAGAACCAGTATTTCAATCCAAGGTCCATAATGGAAATAGAGTTGAACCTATCGCCCATAATGGGCCTCGCACTATAATCTAGGCCATTGCCAATAATATGCCTGTCACTGTGTTTGATGATGGTGAGCAATATCCTTTCAGTTTGAAAAGAGGTGGACAAAAGGAGGCTGGTAGGTGGGAAGGAAGTTGCCACAGTTTTCAGCCTCCTTGCAACCACTGTTATAAGTAAAGAGGAAGAAGAAGAGCTCGACCTGTCCTTACATCTATGAGATCAAAGGGAATTGTTAGGGTTTGAAGTGTTTGATCTGAGAATTAGGATTTATTATTTTTATTCTTTTTCTCAGATCATGAGACATTTCTAGGGTTTTAAGTAGTTTTTGCTTAGATCATAAGGAATTGTTAGGGTTTTTAGGATCCTCCTTTAATAGAGCAATATATATCTGACGGGATTTATGAGGCGAAGTTCTATATATGTTATTATGACTTATTACCTTCAACCTGCATGTTACGCTCCTCTCGCCCAGCATGTTGCAGACGATGAGCTGGGAAACTTAACGACATATAGCATGGTAATGGATATGCTTGGGTTTGTTCTCTCGTAGTCTTGTTTTGAATTTCCATTTTGTTCGTGAGTCCGAATTTGTCAAAGTTTGATAAGGGGGTAAAGTGTCTTGAATTTTCAATTCCCTGTTTTGGGTTGTTTTAGGGTGTTACATATGCATTGATCTTAGGTATTTTATGTGAAGATTTAGGTCATTTTCACGAAATCTGGTCAGTTGAGGCTTTCTTCGAAACCATTACTGTACTCTTTTTTTTATGCCAATCTATATCTGTACCGGCTTTTATGGTCTTTGGTTTATTTTTAAAAATGTTTCTATTATTGGTGATCTGAGTTTTTAAGGTCAATTTTGTTAAGTTTAGGAATCAATATGTTTTCTATTTGTTTGATAAGTTTAAGAAATCAAACATGACAAAATTTTGGCATTTTAGAGGGCTAGTATTGAGAAGCTTCACAATCTTTTGTGTAGGTAATTTATTATTTTGTATAACTCAATTAATTTGTACCAATCTTAAGTGATAATTTATGTAATTGAAATAATTGAAAGATTTTTTAATTTATTTGTGAATTTGATGTATTATAAAAATTGATTTTCACCAATCCTAAATATTTAATTTATTTTTTAAAATATTCATTTTTTTTTTACAAAAATCTAATAATGATATCCTTTTAAATTTGTTTTTTATAAGAAGACGCATTTGATCTTTTTAGTTAACATATCCCTTACCTTCAATTATTTTATTATGTTTATCCAATGATTATATAGAAACACTTCAAATAAAGTTAATGGATTTTGTATTGAGTAGGTTTCACAATTTATGATATGATCTCCTACTTACCATGTCTCTATTCTATTCTATTAATATAATAACAATTTTATTTATTTTCATATTTAAATTTTAATTTACAATATATCTTAATTAACAAACTATTAATTCAAAGTAAGAACTTAATTTTAATTGATAGTCCTTTATGTTATTGAATGTTTCAATATTGAAATCATAATCTTATTTATGTTTGAAATATTAAATGTAATTTTCTTTTCTTTATGTGTAAAATTTATGAAATTCAAATGTGAGGCAAACATTTGATAAGAACATTTTTCTATTCTTATAATTGAATTCATGGTCTAAATATTTTATTAAAAGCTATTTTAGTTCTTAAATTACATTTTTTTTTCAACATGATAATTATAATGTTTTAAGTAGAATTAATTTATAATGAGATCAATGAAGCAAAGTCAAAACATGTATAACTTCCATTAATCTAAATATTTTTAACTTATATTATATATGTTAAACAAAATTGATAATTAAATATATTTGTTTGCAAACATAGCTCTATCGTTTAATTAGTGAGTCAGGCTTAATAATTATTTTTAAGTAAAATAATTAAATTATGATAGTTTTCTAAATTTTTTATATATATATATATATATATATATATATATATATATATATATATATATATATCTATATATACATAATTAGCATTTGGTGTTTGACTATATACTAGTACAATCACTTTAGCTCAATTGTCTTTTTCTTTCCAAATTATTTTTAACTATTATCTAAATTGTATATGTCATTTATAATTTATAATATAATGAAATTTATACTTTTTTACATTGATTTACTAATTTATTAAGATCTTATTAGTAAAAGTTCACTCAAATATTATCTTCCAACTAGTCTTTAAGGTGATTTTTTGCACATGAAAATATATTACGATAAAATTATTGCATAATAAAAAGATTATTTACATTAATTTTAAAATAAAACGAAATCATAGTATGGTGGTTATATTCAAGATTTTGAATAATTTGAAAATATTAAATAATAATCTATTATATTTCTATATATTTTTATCATAAATTTTAAAATAATTTGTAAAGGATTTCATATTTTTAATAAAATGTAATAATCTTAATAGAAAAACTAGATCTTAAACTAGAGATGATATAATGACTTATAACCTCAATAATTAAATCTTAAACTAAAAGGTGAATGATTTGAAAATATGAGAAGAACCACAAAATTTACCTTATAAAATAATGAACAAAAAATATTAAATATGTAAAAATTCTATAATATGGGGCTTAAATATAGGTAAAGGGTGAAGTAGAGGTGAGGGATAGTGTGGGTAATAGACAATGTAGTTCCTTCACTAATAAAACTAAAATATTGAGATTCAAAGCCAAACCTCTAAATTAAAAACCCTAGCTTTTCGATCAAAGTTTTGTAGCACTGAGACCTACAAATATGCAACTGCAAGAATGGAAAAAGGTATTTATATAGGAAGGGAGTGAATTTCTTTGATCAATCTCTACTTAAGATACAAGACTTTCAATGATAATACATAAATAAGAAAGATAATTGAAAATATTCACCTTTCTTGTCAATGATCTAGGGAAGGATTCAAATCAACTATCTACAACGATGATGCTTAAGTATTGATCTAGCACACCTCTACAAATAGAAATAAATCCAGAAGTACCAAATCATGTGGATCAATGGATGAATATGTTCTTTCAAATTCTTATATCAATAAACTATTGAATGTTCCTAGAAATATTTCTTAAACGATACATTAGATGAAGCTTGCTCTCATTCAATTTTTGATTGGTAATAATGGATGTTTTATGGACGTCGAATGAATGTTTTCACATGTAAGGAAACTTTAATGATGTTAATTTATTTCTAGATGAGAGGAAAATGAAATTTTTAATAGAGATTTTTAATGATGTTAATGTATTTCTAAATGTGTGGAGAATTTCCTACCTTATAGAGATTTTGGAAAACAAACCCAGAAGGGCTAGGGCCAACTCAAGATGATAGAAAACAATTGAAAAACCTAAAATAAGCCAATGATTTGAGGAAAAATACCTTGGCTAAGGGACTATCCTCATCTCTTACCTGTAGTTATGGAAGAGGTTGTCCCTTATTTAGAGGATAGAGATTATCTTGTATATTTCAGTTAGGAATTTTAACCTTAGGATGCACATTTAGATCATATACATGGAAAGATAATGGTCAAGGAAAGGGTAAAAAACTATAAAAAAAGAGAAATTAGATTGTAACTTTTTTTTAAAAAACTAGGATATCAAAAAAGGGAGAGATAAAGGGTAAAACAATGTAATAGATTATAACTAAATAAAAATAAAACTAGGAGATCACAAAAGAGAGAGATAAAAAGTAAAACAATGAAAGTGTTCAAATTTGAGATGACACATTTATAGGGCATGTTGGAAGGAGTATTGGGCAAAGTGAAACTTATGATAAATTAGATTAAAAAACATAAGATGATCTTATCAATGCTAAGGAAAAAAATAAAAAATCAATGCCCCACCAAAATTGAGTCCTTATTAAATCCAAAATCAAGAGAAAAGATATATCATAGATTTAAAAACAAAAAATAAAGAGTGATTAACATGAAGAGTGATTAGTATTTAGGCAATGGGAAGTAGGAGATACTCTCATGGAAATGTTGTGTGCTTGCACTACTTTTAGTAGCTTCGGTAGCAAAAGAAGGGGTATCAATTCTTACCTTTGGGGGTTCGTATTCCTCTCAAATCCTCTCATTTCCATTATGATCTATGAGTTTCTAGGGGGCTGGAAGACTTTTGACTCCATTTACTAAAGCTTTATGTTAGGTTATGCTCAGACCCATGATTCAAAGATATGTTCTATGTTTTCCAAGCCTAGAAGTATAGTCTTGTTTGGTCTTATATTTTTGTTTAGGATTTTGATAGGTGTGAATGGCTTAAGTTTATCTCTTTGTTGTGCTGATTATGTTTAGTTTTTCTTATCCCTATGATTGAGTGATTGTTGGCAGTTTTAAATAGCACACTCTAGTCCTTCATTGTTTTTTTTGGTTTAAGTCTGCATCTATTCTAGGGGCTTGTCCAAAGATTTTTAGTGATAGCACTAACCATGGTTGGTAGGTTAGTCTCTTGTGGACCTTTGTCTTTAATAGAGGAATATATGATATTTTCACATCTTTCTTTACTAGGCGTTGGTAATATTTTGTTACTGGTGTCTAGAGGTCTGATTGTACTCTAGGTCAACACCCACAAATTGTAGCTTTTCTTAATAAAAAACATGTTGGATAAGATTTATGTCCTCCACTATGAATCACACTAGGTCATGCTAGTACAAATTATGGAATTATTAATCTAGAAAGTATGTGTGACATACTAGTCAAGCCATACAATATTCTCCCATAGGAACTACTATTGGAATTTTGAAACTACTGAGAAACAAAATGCTTGATACCAAAATGAAAGTGCTCAAATAATCTAAAGATTAGCTAATTCTCATAATCAATTACACAAATAGATCATTTGTACCCAATTATCTTAGTTTCATTCTGATTTTCATCTTCTATCCTTAGGCACATACACAGTTTATCAACTTCTTTGAAACTCTCAAATATATATGCATCCCCTATAAGTAGATCTGGTCCTAATTCTCCTAGAATTTACAAGTATTTCTAGAAATAGCAACTACCTATGACTCAGAAAACTAGATGTAAGTGAGTGGTGACTAGTATTACAACCTTGAACAAAATAATATATGAATTATTTTGAATTTATAATAGTTTTAACATGTAGAGGAAGAATTTACTCTTGATCATTTCTGATTTATAAGACCAGTACCTTATCGAGTGGGCAACAAAGTTGATTATTGGTAGGATACCTTATTCACTCAACTTGTAATTGAATCTGTCAACTATAATCACCTATTTCCATTCTTACATGATATCCTCTTCATAAACTCATGAATTCTACTGATTTATTGAAGCATTTACATAACTCATTGAATTAAAAGAAATAATATAATCAATACACACCCCATCCAAAATGCATTCAATCAGATGAACATTATTCAAATGATCTCAAAATTGATAAAATCATGAAAAAGAGATAGAAAAATGGTAACAAAATTTTTGGTGTAAATATCCCTTTGTATTATCCATTTTGTTGATTAATACAATAACCAATAGGAAATAAGTAATGAACCCAAAGAATTATAGTGACTCTGCATTTCTATTCATTATTAGAAAAATATCTCTGAAAATAAACTCAGAAAAACTACATATGACTAGACCGAATGTACTTTCTTGGAATAACTAAATACACAAAGAAAAGTTTTGGACCATCACAATGCCCTGAAAACTCACTTATATAGGCATGAGTTGCAACAAGCAATAGGTAAATGCAATTTATAGGTGTTCTTTACACAAGAGACTTGAAACACCTATTAGAAAAGAAAAAACTACAAAAAATAGAAATACATCCAGATCAAATATTCCTTTGTGGGTCCCTTTCTATTACATTTCATTATTCTGATTTGGCTGCAACTCCGATTCCTTCATGTATGCAACTGCTAAGCCCAGCAATGATGAATTTTTTTCTAAAGATTGGAAAGTAATCTCAACCCATGGGTTTCATTATCATTATTCTATACTGTGAGAGTCACTCTTACCTGTCACTATTCCTTGGTTGTACCACTATCCTAGGGTAATGGGATTGTCACTTAATATGAAGCATCAGAGCTTTAGAGACAATGTGGCTATCAAATATTAAAAAATGAACATTTTTTGCTTCCTCTACCTTATTTGCATTCAAAACCATTCCTCTACCAAAATATGTCCCTCTTTTGAAAAGAAAGATGTGCATTAACAGAAAATAAGAGTAATTATATGCATGAAACCCATGAGTATAAAATCTTCTTCACCCTCTCCAAAAACTCTGCACAGTGCTCTGTATATCTCTACTACCCTGGTATTGAAGTATACTTTTTTGAAAAATTCTTTAGAGAATGATGTTATTGCAGATAGGATTCTAATCTTGCCAAGTTCACCCTTTTCTCTTTTCACTACCTAAGTGCCTCAATCACAACTCTTTACCAGAGTCTCAAGGAGATCATAATCCACAAAAATACCTAGGATTACTAGTCTTCCTTTTTCAAAATTCCATATACTGGCCAATGGAGTAAACAACTTCCTCTCTAAAAACCATCTTTTGAGCAGATTTAAATTAGTTTGCGAGGTATCAGCATCCCAAACCCAGTTTCCTTCATTAAGCAATCCCCCTGCTATCCACAACCTAAGATTTGATGAGTCCATTAGAGGCATTCATTGACTATACTTGCAGGACTAGAGCACAATAGAAATTATGGTATAGCTACTTAATTGAAGTTCTTTCTTATTCCTTTCTACAATTCTGCAACCTTTTCATGAACAAATTACTTCACACACTTTCCAAACACAATCTTCTCATTAATTGCTTCTGCTCATAAAAGGCTTGAAATGTTTGTTTGCATAAGGTGGGACTGCAAAAATCTTCTATGTTATACTCTATTTTTTCTTACACATGCAAAGCTTTCATATCAAATAAATACACAAAGAATCACCACCTTTTGTTTTTAAAATCTATGCTGTCGATCTTAAAAAATCCTGTGATCAAGGGATGTGGAAAAAGGTGACAAGTATTCCACTTGACAAGCTGGTTAGTCAATCCAATAAGGATGTACCACATATATAGCTCCCTTCCTAGTGGCATCTCTGTTTGGACCCACTGGCAACTAAGTACATGTGTCAACAAGTCGCTACCTCACTATACATAATAGAATGACCACCTTGCCATAGAAAAGTAATGACAGCAGCTGATTTGATCTTGATCATGTGGATGAAAAACAACTGCATTGCTCAAAAGAATAGTGGTGGGCCCCATATTGGCTATCTCATTATACATATCCTTTGGGCACATTTTATAGCAAGATAGTGACGATCGTTGATCTAAGATCAATCCAAGGCTAAAGAAACTACATGAACTTCTTAAGATGAGGTGGGTCCCATATATGCTATCTCGCATGGAGTTTACCACACACTTCTTTTTCATGGCGAGATAGTGAGAATCATTGGTCTTAGCTTGATCTGACGATCAAAATCCCTCCTGCATTTTGTGAATGGGGGGTGGGTCCAGAAGACTAATGACATGATAAATTCTACACACCTGGTGAAAGAAAAAATAATATTCTAATTCGTGATGGTAACTTAACTCACATCTTACCATAACTACAAAGCAACAGCCCTTGATCTTGTCCTGATCGGGTGGTGCTCCTTAAAAGGAAAAGAGATGCAGGGTGCAAAATCTAAAGAACATAAGGGAATATTGGGAAATTTTTTTTAAAAAGTTCGCATCTCAATTTTTTTAAAAAAGCACAGGAGACCTAGGGTTCACTTAAGGTATTATAATAGCCTTGTTAAGAGAAAAACTTTGAGAATTCAAAGGATTTTGACAACACATGAACCAAAGCACGATTATGTTAACCTAAGATTATGAAAGTTATGAGGAATGAAAACCCTAGTCTGCAAAAATGTAAAGACCTAATCTAATTTTTCACCAAAATTTCAGAACTTTTCTATACTATAAAAAATTAGACCAACAGTGGCTCTATTTGGGGATGATAGACTACTTGAGTCTATGCAAGTATTCCTAATCTATGGAAGAGTAGACCACATACGTGACCTTTTAAAATTAAAACTTCTTTAGAGAGTATAGAGCAACACACAGAAACAAAAAACCAAGTTGTACAGAGAAAACCACAAGGATCTACAAAATATACACAATGTACAAGCACAAGGAAACCCTAAATTACTGTTCATGGAAAAGTAGATACCTTAAGAAAAGCATCTCTTCAAGAATTGTCCATGAACTGGAAATTCAAGAATATCTCTAGCTAGATCTCTCAAAAAATATGAATCTTCTCCACGTGTATCACAAATGTTATATGGGCCAAGCCAGATTAGATCAAATTCACCATGCTTTCCTTTATCTTCCATTCTAGCATTCCACATCAGTATCATGTCACCTATTTCAAATTTTCTCTCAATGGCTCATTTTTCATATAAATGCTTCATTTGTAATTGCAACTTGGCACTTTGAATAGAAAACTCTTTCCTTGCTTCCTCTAGTTGCGATTTGTCATCCATTCTGAGTTGCATTTCATTAATGATGTCATCTTCATACAATTGAAAAAATTTATACATTTGTTTTAGGTTATTATGTGGAAGTCTAGCCTATATACCATAAACCAGGTCAAATGGAGCACATCTAATGGCCCTTTTTACAGTAATCCTATCAGCCCATAGGGCTAATGTCAATTTTGAATCCCAGTCTTTCTTATTTTCTCCTAAAATCCTCTTGATGATTTTTAATATACTGTTATTACTTGATTCTACCTAACCATTTTCTTGGGAATGATAGGGTGATGATGTGTACTCTATAATGCCATATTTCTAACAAAAAAAATTATATTCCTCTAATCTCAAACACATAGCATTATCTGTTACACTCTTCTGTAGGCACCCAAATCTGGTCACAATATTATTTAGAATAAAATTAATCACCACCTTACTTGTTGCATTCTTAGTAAGGACTGCCTCAACCCACTTGGTGAAATAATCAGTGGCTACTAAGATCCATGAATTTCCACCACTAGTTTTATTTATTGTCTCACCTATAAAATCAATTCCCCACTATTGAAATGGTACCTGCACTTCAACTGGTCTCAATGGAAAATTTCCAGAGAATTTTAACTTTTTACTAAACCTTTGACAAGCATCACAAACCTTTACAAACTCATGAGTATCTCTAAAAAGTGTTGGCCACCAAAAACCAACCCTAAGAATTTTATGAGTTGTGGTTTTAGCCATATAATGACCACCACATACACCTTCATGCATATCTTTCAAAATTCTTTTAGACTCAATCTCATCCATACACTTTAAAAGTACCCCTTCCATATTTCTCCATGACAATTGACCCTACATTATAACATACCTTATGACCTATAACTTGAGGGATCTTTTATAACTGTCTGTTAACTCTGATGGAGATTCATATTTTGCAAATAATAAAGTACATATTTGTACCAATCAAAGGTATCCATATCACAAAAATTATCCTTGCAATTATCATCAAGTTGATTAATTTGGTTTGCCTCTAGATTGGCTTCTGTCATCAATTTGGCCAAACCTTGACCCCTGACTAGTTTGGTAATCTAAATATCAATATTAAACTCTTGTATCTTATTAATCCATCTACACCTCCTGCTAGATGCCTCTTGTTGTGAAAAAATGTCATTCATAGTGGCAGTAGGAACAAAAGTAGCAGTAGGAACAAAAGCAATGACAATAGCTCCTACTAAGTAACATCTAAAAGCCTTGACTCCCTTCACCAGTGCATATGTCTATTTTTCATTAATGTTATACTTAAGTTCTGCTACTTGCAAAGACTTGTTGAAGAATGCAATGGGTTGCTCATAACCTTCCTCATTTTTTTGTAACAATACTAAAGCAACAGTTCGAAATGAGGCAAAAGAAAATATATGCATTGGTTTATCATAATTTGGAGCCCTAAGGATAGGGGCATCTTTAATAGCTTTCTTAATTTTCTAGAATGCAATACTAAGTTCACCGTCCCATTTTATCATAGATCCTTTCTTTAGCATCCTTGATATAGGCCTACTAATTTCTGCAAAATTTGTCAGAAATATCCTAAGAAAGTTGATCTGTCCAAAGAATGACTGAATGCCTTTAACACTTTTGCATTTTTGAATCTTGTCTATTGCTTCTACCCTTTTAGGGTCAATCCTCACTCCATGCTTACCAACTAAATTACCTAGCAACCTTCCTTCTATAACACCAAAATTACAATTCCTTGGATTCAAAGAAATACAATACTTAAGGGCTTTGATAAATACCTTTTCCAAATGTAGGCAATGATCATTTCCATCCTTGGAATAAGCAGTGATTTCATCCTGATATACAACCAAAAATTTGTCAATAAAATCAGCAAAAGAAACATCCATAGCCCTTTGAAAAGTAGCTCCAACATTAGTAAGCCCAAAAGGCATCTTGACATAAATAGAAGTACCCCATGGAGTAGTGAAAGTAGTCTTAAACTATTCTAATTCTTTAACAACCACTTGATTGTAACTTGAAAATCCATCCATCATTGACATAAGCTCTGAACTAGTAACCCTTTGCAACATAGCTTCCATGTTTGGAAGACCATAATTATCTTTTAGTGAAGATATATTAGGATTCCCAAAGTTGACACATAACATTATATCTCCATTTTTGTTCTTGACAGGAATTAAATTGGATACCCAAGAAGAATGTCTAATAGGCTTTATGATTCCTACATCTCTTAATTTGATTAATTCCTCTTCCCTTTTGGAAGCCAGAGTCAGATTTATTAGTCGTTTTTTCTGCCTAAGAGGTTTGCCATCTAGTTTCAAATGGATTTCATGCTAAAAAAGATCCTCCCTATAGGAAATTAGTTCATCATATGACCATGCAAACACATGTCTATACTTTCTTAATAGGTCTATCAAATCTTTCCTAATTTTATGAGACAATTTCTTACCAATATACACCCTTTTAGGTGTTTCTTGAGTTTCCAAGTTCACCTCCTCCAAATATTTGACATCATATTCATTAATATTCATTTGTGACATGTCTTGGTTGTCAAAAATTGTTTCCAAAACAACTAGACTCTTAGGGATTTTATTTGTCTTTAATTGCACAACTTCCTACCCAAAAATAGTATCTTTTCCATCTATATTCTCTACATAAGTTGCACAATCAATTTCTTGTCTTGACAATGTACTATCATAGTTCAAAAGTCTCAAGATATCCTTATCATCTTAAAACACTTGCCAATTCTAAATATTATCAGGGATAGAAGGTCTAGTTTGAATCTCAATCTTAGACACACCGGAAAATGTAATATCATTAGGTTTTATTGTTATGTTTTACAATAAGTTTACCATCTTATTATTTGTCCAATCTTTCCAAATTATCCCAAATACATCAAAACATTCAATCATATCCCACACTACATTTCTATACTATTTTAACCTTTTGTTCTTTGACACATAAGCATTTCTTAGTTGGGATACCACCGGTTTAGAATCTCCTACAACATGTAAACACTTTATCCCATGCTTATGAACTAATCTAAGACATAAGGATAAAGCCTCATATGCTGCTATATTGTTAGTACAAGGGAGACTTAAAGTAAAGGAGAACTTGTATGTTACCTCAGCTGGAGATATCAGCAAAATGCTTGCACTAGATCCATCTTTGTAGCATGCACCATCAAAAAACATAATCCATACATCACCCTTGTCTATTTTTGTGACAGCTTCCATTTCCATCTGAGACTTATGTTTGGATTTCTTCAGAGTCAAAACATCATCTCTAAATGCATTGATGTCTTTATCCACAAAATTTGTCATATTGTCTTCTATATCTTCCTCAATCACGTATATACTTTTAGGCTCCTTATTGACTTTTATCAAATTCCCCTCAATATTAAAAGTGGCAAATGACAAATCACATTGTAGACTCCCACCCATGGTAGCACTCCACTTTCTTTATAACAACATGCCATACTAAGGTGGAATATCAACAACCAACACACTCATAGTAAGTTTTTTGTCATAACAAGTTGTTAAACTATATGGCAAAGAATTTATAGTGCCTATGAATGTAACTTCTCTTTTATCCATAGCACAACATCTTCCTTGAGTAGTATCCATATTTAAACCCAATTCCTTCATTATTTCAAAAGGCTTCACAGTATTGGAGGCACCAGAGTCAATCATGCAATTTTTTTATGTCTTAACATTTACTAAAATAGTTCAGAAAAATGTTTCAACATTTCCCAAACACTGATTTACAAAATTATCCAAAAACATTTGAGGAATTTGAGACACAACTACTTCAGCTTCACTGTATTTTAACTTTTCTTTACTACTCTCTTTTGGACTATGGTTTTCATTGCACTCATTTCTCACATTTGTAACAGTATTTCCCAACCATGCTAAATCTTTATCTCTATGTTCAAGGATCCTTAATAATTCAGATAAAGGAACTTTGACAATGATTTGTGATAACATTATAGTCATATCTATAAAAGAATTAGATGAGCTATCAATCGATGTACTCCTCTTATCATGATGCTTATCAAAAATACTTACCTCACCTTCGTGATTCTTATCACTTGTAATGATTACTTTTGGTATCTTCTCATCTAACTTCTACAAAACACTATTAGGGAATTCGCCAACTTTAGGATTATTTTCCTTCTTTGGTTCCCACTTTTTATTTGTAATCTTAATCTTCTCAGTAGGGATCTCTTTAGGCTTCATAGCTTCCCCTTTTTTAGGATTAACTTCCTTTATAAATGTGCCATCCACCTTACCATTTCCTTCCCTTTCAGCCATGTTTCTAGTCTATACTTGACCTATCATGTTTGAAGTAATTTGGTCAATCCCTTCTCTAGAAGGCTTCCTTAAAGTGATTTCTTCTTTGGCACTTACCATGTTGCATACAGTGTCTTTGACATCAATCTCATCAAAGAACACTTGCTGTTGCACTTTATTCTAAAATTGTCTTTGCGCATTTACATCTCTTTCATAATCCTCACAGTCAGAATGATCATAATGTGATTCAAACATGTTACACACTACATCCTCTTGGTCTTCTTGACGTTCTTGACATTTTTCTACTACATTCTAATTTACAAGGAAATACAAGGCTACTGCACAAGATTCATAAGCATGGGGTAATTGACACACAAAACACCATATGGGTTTAGTAGTGAATTCAGGTTCATCTACTACATTTATAGATTTTTTAGATAATGGGTTAGGGGTGACCCTATTATTTGTATTCTTGGGGGAAGGGACATTTGGCTAACCATCTTTCAAGGTGGTAGTATAAGGGAAATTTTGCAACTTGTTTTGTCTATTGAAATTTGACTGGTAAGGGACCCTATTTTTAGTAGGATTTCTATCATTTTTCACCTAAGGGATATTTAAATTCTTTATAGAATTTAAAACTTGACTTATCTCACTAGGCTCCTGCTTCTTCCCACCTACACCTTTGCTATCGTCCTTTCTATTTTCCTTATTTCTAAACAATCTAGGGTCATCTCTCTTACTTTCAAGCCTTCCTAAAATTCCCAAATTATTTTCCACATTCATGGAAATTCTGAAAGCATCTCTTAAAGTCCTAGGCTCTTTATCCCTAATTTGGTATGTCATTTTACCATCAAAAGCATTCAAATAAGTAATCAAGCATACCATATCATCCAATAAATAGCTTGTACATTCTCTTCTAGAATCTAATGTTAAATTCAGTGATAGATTCATTAAGTAACCTCTTAATATTATTGATTTCACTCAAAATGTAGCTCTGATTTTGCTTGTCACCATATTGTTCCTTGAAACAGTATTCAATATCCTTCCAATCAACAATAGATAATTTAGGAAGTCTTTTGAACCATTCTCTAGCATCTTCAATTAAGGACTAAAAAAACAACTTCATAATAACATCCTCAACCTCAACCTCATAATCACTCATCATATCAAGAAAACTCCTCAAATGGTCTTCACAAGTTATAGCATTGTTCCCAGCAAATTTAGGGAACCTTTTTCTCATTTCTTGTGTAATAGGATTAGGGTAACTAGGGATTCCATCAAAACATATTTTCCTATAGCCTTCTAACCGGATAGGTCTTCTATGTCAATTAGGCTTAGGATAATGGTCAATATCTTTCCTTGTGTTACCTGCAATATTACTAGTGCTAGCATCACCAAAAAATTTGTTAAGACCTATTTTATATGGAAATGAGGATAAGAAAGGAGTAGGTACCTTAGTACTATTTTGATTTGCATCATTAGATCCACCATCATCTTTAGGCATAGCTACAGATTGCCTTTTAGAATTCTCTAAGAAATTGATCTTATTTTTTTATCTCAGCTATGGCTGCTTCATTTTCTGCAATCTCCAATTTCTTAACCAAGGCATCCTTCTCTTTTCTTTTCTTTTCCAGCTCAATATCTGAAAGTTACATGGAATCATGGATCTGAACAAATTTTTCTGGTTCATTAATTTGAACACCAATCTCCTTTTGTTTTCCCTTATCTTTAACTTCAATAGTATGCCTTATATCCTTTTCTTTTCTATTGCTAACTTATAGAGCATTGTAGTTTTTAATTTGTTGTATTACAGGTCCTTCTAGGTTTAGGTTCTAAGTTTCCAATAGCTTTTGTTCCTGTATTTTAAGCTGTTCAACTTGACCTATAATCTCTAGTTGCCATGCCTTAGCTGCTATTTCATTTTTCTTCTTTAGGGTAGCAATTTTCCTAAGTAATGTTTATTTTTCTTCAAAGGCTTTTGTAATCTTTTTCTCCCTTTCCTTTTGCAATATTTTATTTATGGATTCTTGCTCAGCCAATTGCATTCTCAAGACTTCGATCTCATTAGGATCTGGGATTGTAAACTCAAAACTAGCAAGTTTTTCATCATTAAAACTCTCAGGATCTAGATGTTTTGGTGCTATGTCTCCTTGAGAATAGTTAGACAAGAAAGGGTTCATACTTCATTGAAAAAGATTATTGCTATTCCTTTTTTCTAAACTGGTTGTATCATGTAGCTCTGTAGTTTCCTGGCATATTACTTTGGGTGTGCTAAAAAAAGTCATCACCAAATAGCCCAGGATGGGATCTAGAACTCTAGCAGGATGATTCCCTTTCCATAGAAAAAAAATGAACATTCTCTCCCCTTATTTCTTGCTCTCAGGGATGGTCTTCTCTATGCATCTAAGATTTCTTCATAGCCCAATTTTGTCTTCCCCTAGGAGGGAGATCAGTTTGTAATTTGATTCCTAGCTTTTTCCTCAGATTTTCCCGTGTGTTTCTTTGGTTTTCCATGATTTTGAAATAATAATTCTTCTCAAAAATGATACTAGTTAAAACCCTATGAGTCACCACCCACCCTATGAGAATGGGAAAAACTTTTGAATGGATCACACTTCTTTCGCTAAATTCCATAGACAAAATATGAATAACCCTTGAGACCAAAGAAAATACCTCAATAGAACATCTACCTCAGAATCTACGCAAGAGAAATACAAATCTTAAATGATACACTCATTTATGACAATAAAGCATTTTCCCTAGTAGAGTCACCATTTTGTTGGAGTTTTAAAACTACTGAGCAACAAAATGCTCAACACCAGAATGAAAGTGCTCAAATAATCTAAAGATTAGCTAATTCTCATAATCAATTACACAAGTAGATCATCTAGACCCAACTTCAACAAAACCAAGGATGGTTTCCTACTCTTTAGGCTCTGCTAAACCAAGGTGGGTATACCTAGGAATGATTCTAAAGAAAAATGTTGTATGAAATTATCTTAGTTTCATTCTTATTTTGATCTTCTATCCTTATGCACATACACAGTTTATCAATATCTTTGAAACTCTCAAATATATATGCATCCCCTATAAGTAGATTATGTCCTAATTCTCCTAGAATTTACAAGTCTTTCTGGAAATAGTAGCTACCTATGACTTAAAAAACTAGAGGTAAGTGAGTGGTGACTAGAATTACAATCTTGAACAAAATAATATTTGAATGATTTTGAATTTATAATTGTTTTAACATGTAGAGGCAGAATTTACTCTTGATTATTTTTTATTTATAAGACCAGTACCTTATTCAATGGGCAATAGAGTCGATTATTGGTAGGAGACCTTATTCAATCAGCTTGTAATTGAATCTATCAACTATAATCACCTATTTCCATTCTTACGTTATATCCTCTTCATAAACTAATGAATTCTACCAATTTATTGAAGTATTTACATAACTCATTGAATTAAAAGAAACAATGTAATCAATACACACCCCATCCAGAATGCATTCAATCAGATGAACATTATTCAAATGATCTCAAAATTGATAAACTCATGAAAATGAGACATAAAATAGCAACACAAATTTTTTTGTAAATATCCCTTTGTTTTATCCTTCTTGCTAACTAATATAATAACCAATAGGAACTCAGTAATGAACCCAAAGAATCATATTAACTCTGCATTTCTATTCGTTATTAGAAAGATATCCATGAAAATAAACTCCGAACAACTACATATGACTAGACTGAATGTACTTTCTTGGAATAACTGAAGACATACAATAAAAAAATTTGGATGATCACAATGCCTTGAAAACTCACTTATATAGGCATGAGTTACACCAAGCAATAGGAAAATGCGATTTATAGGTGTCCTTTACACAAGAGACTTGAAACACCAATTTGAAAATACAAAACTGCAAACAATAGAAATACATGCAAATCAAATATTCCTTTGAGGGTCCCTTTCTATTACATTTCATTATTCTGATTTGAGTACAACTCTAATTTCTTCATGTATGTAATTGCTAAGCCCACCAATGATGAAATCTATTCTAAAGATTGGAAACTAATCTCAACCCATGGGTTTCATCATCATTATTTTGTACTATGAGAATCGCTCTTACCTATGACTATTCCTTGGTTATACTAGTATCCTAGGGTAATGGGATTGTCACTTAATATGAAGCATCAGAGCTTTAGAGGCAATGTGGCTGTCAAATATAACAAAATGAGCATTTTCTACTTCCTCGACCTTATTTGCATTCAAAACCATTCCTCTGTCAAAATATGTCCCTCTTTTGAAAAGAAAGACGTGCATTAAAGAAAAGTAAGAGTAATTATATGCATGAAACTCATGAGTACAAAATCTTCTTCACCCTCTCAATAAACTCTGCACAGGGCTCTATATATCTCTGCTACCCTGGTATTGAAGTATACTTTCTTGAAAATTTCTTTAGAGAATGATTTTATTGTTGATAGGATTCTAGTCTTGCTAATTTCATCCTTTTATCTTGTCACTACCTTAGTGGGTCAATCATGGCTCTTTACCACAATCTCAAGGAGATCATAATCTAGAAAAACACCTAGGATTGCTATTCTTCCTCGGTCAAAATTCCATATACTGGCCAATGGAGTAAACAACTTCCTCTCTGCAAACCATCTTTTGAGCAAATTTAAATAATTTTGTGAGTATCAACATCCTAGACCCAATTGCCTTCATTAAGCAACCCCCCTTCTATCCACAACCTAAGATTTGATGAGTCCATTGGAGGCATTCATTGACTATACTTGCAGGACTGGAGCACAATAGAAATTATGGTATAGCTACTTAATTGAAGTTCTTTCTTATTCCTTTCTACAATTCTGCAACCTTTTCATAAACAAATTACTTCACACACTCTCCAAATACAATCTTATTAATTGCTTCTACTCATAAAAGGCTTGAAATATTTATTCTCATAAGGTGGGACTGCAAAAAATTTCTATTTTATACTCCATTTTTTTTACACATGCAAAGATTTCATATCAAATAAATACAGAGAGAAGCACCACCTTTTGTTTTTAAAATTTATGCTATCAATCTTAACAAATCTTGTTATCAAGGGATACAGAAAAAGGTGACAAGTATTCAAATTGACAAGTTGGTCAATCAATTCAATGAGGACGGAGCACGTATATAGCTCCCTTCCTTGTGGCATCTCCATTTGGACCCACTGGCAACTGAGTACATGTGTCGACAAGTTGCTACCTCGCTATACATAATAGAATGAGCACCTTGCCACAATGAAGTAACAACAACCATTGATTTGATCTTGATCATGTAGATGACATGCAATTGTGTTGCTCAAAAGAATAGTGGTGGGCCCCATATTCACTATCTCATTGTACGTATACTCTGAGAAACCCTTCATAGCGAGATAGTGATGACCATTGATCTGAGATCAATCCAAGGGTAAAGAAATTGCACAAACTTCTTAAGATGAGGTGGGTCCCATATTTGCTATCTCACATGGAGTAAACCACACACTTCTTTTTAATGGCAAGAGCGAGAATCATTGATCTTAGCTTGATCTGATGATCAAAATCCCTCCTACGTTTTATGAATGGGGGGCAGGTCTAGAAGATTGATGACGTGATAAATTTTGCATAGCTAGTGAAAGAAAAAACAATATTCTAATTCCAGTCATCTTTCCATGTTGCTTGGGTTCCATTTTATGCTCATTTCATGGCAACTCGCTATATCACTAATGACGAGAGGCCTAGACTTTTTGATTAGCGAGGTAGCAAGCTCCGATGACTTAACAAAACTCGGTGCTAGAAAACAAAAGCATGTCACATCATAGTTGCCCACTTAGCAGTTCTAACATGGGATTGATATCACCATTTACTATGCCACTTGGGACTCTTAATGACCATTGGGAAGTTTGACGACTACCATGACATGAGTTTCTAGGTTGATCACTACCTCGCTATCGGAAAGAAACTTGAACTTCCTAATGACAAAGACATGATTATAGGAGCCTGAAATATTCTTGGGATCCTCGGTTACTTTTCCAGCTCAAGGAGCAGAAAAAAGTTCATGTGATTAAAAACCAATCATGAAACTTTTTCGATCACTACCTTCATTTATCCGAGCACCGCAACTTAGTTTGACAGTGGTTGCTATGTCGCAATGGTCACTTAACTCACATTTTACCATAACGACAAAGCAACAGCCCTATGTCTTGTCAAAATTAGGTGGTGCTCCTTAAAAGGAAAAGAGATGTAGGGTGCAAAATCTAAAGAACATAAGGGAATATTTGGAAACTTTTAAAAAAAAATTCGTGCCTAAGTTTTTCAAAAGAAGAATAGGAGACCTAGGGTTCACTTAAGGTATCATAATAGCCATGTTAAGAGACAAACTTTGAGAATTCAAAAGATTTTGACAATACACAAATCAGGGCATGACTAGGGTAACCTAAGATTATGAAAACTATGAGGAATGAAAACCCTAGTCTACAAAAATGCAAAGACCTAAACTGAGTTTTCACCAAAATTTTAGACTTTTTCTATATTGTGGAAAATTAGACCAACAACTACCATGACCAAGAAGGATATCTACAAGATGATAAAAGAATTAGGATGTATATATCCTTAAAGGACCAAAAACTACATAGTGAGAATCAAGCCTCAAGGATTGTTAGTAATCTATGGAGGAATAAAAAAAATGTAATAATTTGACCTTATGAACTATTAGTAATTTTATAAGGGATCTAAATGTGTTTTAGGATTAGCGCTTATAAAATATTATCAACCCAATTCATCATCTAAATATAAATAAATAGTTTCCATTTTCATGTCCAAAATGTTATTGAAGTGTATGCACCTACATTAAAGAAATCAATAATGCCTCAACATTATCAATAAGTTTGATAGAGAATACATGACTCTACTATGAATTCTTCCATTATGAAATTCCCTGTAATAAGGACATGTCAAGGTAAACATGAACATGACAAAAATAAACCATAGAAGGGTTACACCATCTCTAGTGTTAGTGTGATCATATTATGGTGTATAAATTATAAAGTCAAATAAAAAATTTCATCATTCCTCAATGAAACTATAACTAAAATACAATCAAGCCAAAACACATGAGATTTATGAAGAATAGTATTTTTGGGTTGATGTCACATAAATAAAAAAGATTTGAGTCTTACCATGTCACAACATCCAAAGTAGACTAGACAAAGGCACATTTAACAACATTGATAGATGCACAACACAAAATGTAGCAACATATAGAAGAAGAAAGATATAAATATAATAATGAGTACAATATATTCAATTCCTTTAACACCTTACACCAACTAAGAAACAAGGGCCATCTAAGGGAAACTAAATAAATAATATACAAATAAATATATATAGGGGGAATCACATTTAAACAAGAAAATAGATATATAAGAAAAGCACTAGCCAAGAGGTGCTATATATGATTTTGTCGAATATTGGGAGTGATTGATAATTATTGAGAAAGCATCTATTACAAGTTGTGATTGTTGTCACTTAGGTTTGCACCCTTGTCCAAGGCCTAAGCACGAGAACAACCTAGTGAAACATGGAAACAACCTCCAAGCTGTGGGACTTGAACTATGAGGTTGAGTCTCCGGAGAAGGCTGGCTTCCTCTTACTGTCAGGGTGCACCTATCTATTCTTAGAAGGGAAAGGGAGAAAGAGAGCGTTAAAGCAAATCTACCTAGTCTAATCTAAGGCAGTGATGCACCAAAACAGAGTGTTCAGACTCATTCCTGCCCATATATCCACTACAAAACTAGGGTAATATACAAAAGTCATACACGTCCAGACTTATATCGATCAATAGTCACACACAGATCAGAAAAACCAACTAAATGACACCAAGAAAAGGAGATTTCACTTGTATATTATGCAATAGGCCAAAGATAGATACAGTATGTGGACCACTAATCTCAATAATGCATCAATGAGAGGCAAAAGAAGCACATGCACATTGACCATTGAAGAGAATGACACAAGATACTATGTAGCTCAGAGACACAGGGATTCTACACTGCAAGTCTGCAAGCAGTAGTAGAGAAAACCAGGAAGAGTCGACCCCAAGAATAGATCACAAAATTGCCTTTATAGCTCAGGCATAACTGAGATTTCTGCATTACATTCACTTCTCACCTACTGGCATTAACTTCCACTCTGAGAATCCAATCAGAGATCTGATTGAAGCCTGGCTTGCATACCAAGAAATCTCACATCTTTCTGAGAAAGAGCCTGGAGAAGACAGAAACGGCGCCGCAACATTCCCTAACATGGTAGATGGATCGACCGAATGGATGGAGTGTCATTCTGCGCTTGGCATTCATTCCAAGTTGGTGGCAATCAATCATACCATCAGATTTGTGGCAAAATTTTTGATTTTCCATCATTCATGATTCGTGTATCAATCGAATCAATTACTCAACAAGCTCGACGAGCCAACTGGGCCATGCAGACCAATCAAACCTTCAATCTCGCCACCCTGGCAGTCTCTTTACATCTGATTGGGCGTTACCACCCTTTCCATGCGACTAGGTGCTATGTCGCTATCGAAAAAGTCTTCGAAGGTCTTGATAGCGCCATAGCGCCTAAAGGTCTCAACTTGACTGCGCCACCTTGGCGATCATCTAACCGCAACCGCTCGCTAAATGCCACGTCGAAAATCGAACCCACGAGGACACGTGTCCTCCAAGCACTAACTTGCCATTGTAAAATCCGCGCAGTTCCTCCATGGCGAGATAGCACCCGCCACTAATCTCTTTCCAATCTAATGGTTGCAGACTCTCCTTTCCGCGGCCCTCCTTCTCTCATGATTCGCTGGGCTTGCTGATACATGGCGTCTGTTTGTTGTTTTGTCGGTCATCCAACTCTAATTGCATCTGGCAGCATGAAATGCGGCCCCGCCAGGACACGTGGCGCACGGGCGCTATGTCGCCATGTTAAAACCCGTGCATCTCCGCCATAGCGAGATGGTGCTGATCGTCGATGCAACCAAATCTGACGATCGTGAAGACTTGTCGTACCTCATGTTTTCATCCTCCATGTCGGCACACCTGGCATCGCCTTGCGATACAGCCCCACCTAACACGTGTCACCAAGGCACGATGTCACTGTCATAACTCTCGCGCAAATCCTCCATAGCGTGATGGTGCTTACCGTCGATCCAAGCCAATCTGACGTTGGAGATCATAAACCTTGACTGTGTTAGCCGTGCTGACAGAGACTCCGACCTGGTTACATGCAGCTTCTTCTGATTTATCGCTGTGACGTCGGGCTGAAAAACTATACATGCAGAGTACCATCGGGACCCCCCTGTCTGGTCATTCTTCACCGTGATGAACTTTCCATTTGGGCACTATGTCGCCATCAGAAAATGCATTGGTTTTCTGTTGGTGCCATGGCACCTTGCCGGTCTTTGGAACTTCCGGCCCGTGAAAACCCGTTGCCTGACGCCGAGAGTATTTTTGCCGGGCGCTATGTCGCCATCGAAAATTTTTGGCCGATATGCAATAGCGACATGGCACCCACTGTCGTCAAGGAACTTTCTGACCCACCGAATGCCGAACCCACTGGACATGCGTCAATTAGGTGCAATGTCGCTGATACTATCTCTCGTGCAACTTCCGATGACAAGATTGCGCTGACCGTCGACCCTTCTGAAATCTGACGGAAGAGAAACTTTGGCGGGTGAATGAATGATAACATTTTTGGCGACTCATAGGGGGCATGAGCCTGCTCAATGCATAAGACCAGTGCTTGTAGAAAACTCCATTGGGCTACAGGGTCGAGAAAAGGACCTGGAAGGCACAAAACTAAGAGCTACAAGAAACCCTAACCCGCTTGAGAGGAAATCAAAACATTGAAGACCTTGAAGCTCTAGCTCTGTTTCTATGACTAGAAACAAAGAACAGAACCTCCTCCGCGACCTAAGGCTATCAAAACTTTGGAAACTGGCGATTCAAAAGAGAAACCTTGTGCACGTGCACTTATTGAAAATTAGGAACAGACAGAAGGAAACTAGGTTAACTATGTACATAGATCCACAATCCTTTTACAAACAGGGCTTCAGATGGATCCCATTGACTAGAATGGGTAGAGTTTCACCGTTAGGTCTGCTCAGTTGGAATGCATTTGCCTATTTGCAACTGGAGATCAAATAAGGGCCACTCCATAATGGGTCAAATTTGGAGTGCCTTCCTAGTTTTGCTCTATCTGAGTCCCATTTGAGAACCAAATCTCCCTCTCTGAAGATTCTGGCCCTTGCCTTCTTATCAAAACTCTTCTTCATCTATTGCTGATGTATCTCTAGAGTTTGCATAGCTTTGCTTCTCTTTTCTTCCAGTTCAATTAGTTCTGCCATTCTTACTGACATGGCATCATCTTCAATTAGTTCTAGCTGATGAGCCAACTCCAAGGATGGGAATTCCAATGAGATTGGAAGTCTGGCCTCCCTACCATAAACCAACACAAAAGGTGAATTCCCAATAGATCTCTTGGGCATTATCCTATCAGCCCATAGAGCAGTTCTTAGCTTCTTATGCTAGGCCCTCTGGTTGTCTTCTATCGTTCTCTTTATGATTCTGATCAGATTCTTATTGGAAGATTCAACCAAACCATTACCATGCGGGTAGTAATTTGATGATGTGCTCAGATAAATATTGTGACTCATTGCCCATGCACAAATTTGGGTTCCAACAAAAGATTTGGCATTATCTGAGATGATAGTAGAAGGAGCTCCAAACCTAGATACAATTCCATCAAGGAATTCAACAATTGATGGCTCTGTAGCATCCTTCAAGGCAACTGCCTCTATCCACCTAGTGAAATAATCAGTAGCAGCTAAGATCCATTTATGACCTACACTAGATGGAGGATTAATGGGGCCTATGAAATCCAACCCCCCCTGGGTGAAGGGCTGATCCACCTGAATGGGATGAAGAGGAAGAGTTGCAAGTCTCTGTTTGCCTGAGAAGAAAGCGCACTTCTCACATTTTCTCACATACCTATGACAATCATGAAACAAGGATGGCCAGTAATAACCAGCCCTCATGATCTTCATAGCAGTTGTTCTTGCAGAGAAGTGGCCACCATCAGGGCCATCATGGAGTTCTTTAATCATCCTTTTAGCCTGATCCTCTTCAACACATCTCAATAGGGTCCCATTAAAATCCCTCCTGAATAGGATATCATCAATCACAACATAGGGAATGGATTGTAGTCTATATTGTCTTCTTTTAGCTCTGTCCAATCCCTGAGGGTATCCGTTCCTTGATAAAAAGTTCTTCATGTCATCCATCCAGCTCTTTGGGCCATTAACATTTCCTTCCTCCTGTTGCTCTGCAATTACCATAGAAACCTCCTCATCCAACTCCTGGTCTGATAACATCTCTTTGCATAATCCTCTCCCTCTTACCAATTTGGTAACCTGAATATCAACCTCATATTCCATTACTCTAGTGATCCATCCGGCCCTTTTTTCACTAATATCCTTGCTCAAAAGGAAGTCCTTTATACTAGCATGGGGCACCAACAAATGAATCTTGTTGTGGGATAAAAGGTGTCTAAATTTCTTCAAGGCTCTAATGACTGCAAGGGCTTGCTTCTCAACAAAGCTATATTTATCTTCATCTTCTTTAAGACCTTCACTAAAGAAGGCTATGGGCTGCTCCTTATTCTTGTCATTTGTTTGAGTCAAGACAGCAGAAATACTTGACTCACCACCTAAAGTGTAGAGGATGAAATCTTTCTCAAAATTTGGGTTCATGAGGGTAGGGGCCGATGTTATGGATGCCTTGATCTTTTCAAAACTCTCCTTCCCCTCCTTGGTCCATGAGAAGACCATTTCTTTCTTGAGCATGGCTGTAAGGGGTTTCACCATGGTAGCAAGATTAGGAATAAACCTTCTTATAAAATTTATCCTACCAAGGAAACTTTGCAGCCCTTTCTTGTGTTTAGGGAGAGGAAGGGCAAGTATTTCTTTTGTTCTTTCTGGATCAATGGTTAATCCATCTTTAGATACAATGTGTCCCAATAGTTTTCCTTGGTTTGTAGCAAAGACACATTTGGCTGGGTTGAGAGAAACCCCAAACTCTCTACATCTTAGAAATACCTATCTCAAATGATCAAGATGATCTTCCACATTCTTGGAATACACAGTTATATCATCAAGGTATACTAAGACAAACTTGTCAATTAATATTTTGAAAGCTACCTCCATTGCCTTTTGGAATGTGGCACATGCATTTGTTAATCCAAATGGCATTTTGCAATAAGCTTAGGTGCCCCATTTAGTAGTAAATGCTGTCTTGTATCTATCGGACTCTTTAACCAGCACTTGGTTATAACCAGAAAACCCATCAAGAAAAGAGAATCTCCTTGACCCACTGACCTTGGACAGAATTTTCTCCATAGAAGGAAGAGGATGGTGATCCTTAAGGGAAGCCTGATTGAGATCCCTAAAGTCCACACACAATCTGATTTCTCCATTCTTCTTCCTCACGGGGACAAGGTTAGCCACCCATGATGAGTGTTTAATAGGAAAAATTATGTTAGCTTCAATCAACTTGGATAGCTCTTTCCTCATCAAAGGTTCAATCTTGGGATTCACTGGCCTCTGCTTTTGTCTTACTGGTTTGACCCTATCAACCAAATCTATGGTATGCTGAAACAAACTAGGGTCAAAACCTTTTAAGTCATCATACGTCCAAGCAAATACATCACTAAATTCTTGACATAGATGAATGAAATTTTCTTGCTCAGCTTCAGAACATACCTTCCCCATGTTAAGAGATTTTCCATCAGCAATAGTAACTGGGGCATGGTCATCCTTTTCTGCAGCTAGATTCATCCCTTTATCCCTTGACTGATCATCAGGATTAAAGACACTCTCCAAGGTAATGAGACCCTTGGGCAGCTTGTTGGAACTGAGATGAATGATCTGATCACCATATTGATCTTGTAGTCTTGACTGATTTCTCTCTGAAAATTTTGCTTCATTCTGAAGCTCACAATTTGCTCATTAGACTCAAACACTTGCCAATGAGTATTATTATCAGGAACAGCAGGCCTTACCACTACCCTTATTTGTTGTTTCTTTTCTTCCTCAAGATTCCTTGGCACATCATAAGATGCACCCACTGCTGCAAGTCTATCAGCATATTTATTTTCTTTCCTAGGAATGCTTTGAATATTAAATGCTTGGAAACCCTCAAGCAAATCCCAGACTCTGTGTTTATAAGACTTGAGCAGGCCATTTTTGGTGATATTCTGATTTCTCACTTGGTTCACTACCAACTCACTGTCCCCATATACTTTCAAGGCTTGAATTCCCCTCTTTTGGGCAAGTAGGAGACCTTGGATCAAGGATTCATACTCAGCCACATTATTGGTACAACTGAACTGGAACCTAAAAGAGAAGTAGTATCTTATTTGTGCAGGAGAGATCAACATAACACCAGCCTCTGATCCATTTCTATTCCTGGAGCCATCAAAGTACATACTCCATACTCCATTTATGTCATCATTATTCCTAACAAGGTCAGGAACTTGAACCTCTTTCTCTATTATGCAATATGTACTAAGGCCTGTCTCAAGGGTTTCCAACATAGGCTCAAACTAACATGTATTTGCCCACTCATCTAAGAAGAAATCAGGAATCTCTGCTATGGAAGTGACAGGCTCGTTTACTATCTTATTTTCGTCCATCTCTAGGATAGGGCAATTCATATTGATGAAGTTGGGAGTGTAGGGTTCAGTGTGATGAAGTGCTTGAGGTTCTGCTCTTATTGAAGCATTGGCCCCATATTTGGTCTTAAATGACATGTAAGACCAATCAGCAGATATGAATCCACCAATTTGAGCAGTGAAGTCTCTTGAAAGATAGATGGCAAAATAGGGCTTAACCTCAACAACAGATATGTCTTGAATCACAGTACAACCAGGGCATGCATGTAGGGCCATTTCCACACTTCTAAGGATGCCTACGGTTTTGACAATACTCCCATCTAGTTGTAACACATCCCTAACAATGGGCTCATATTTCATCCCTAAAGCATCAGCGACACACCTAGGCATTACTGAGCTACTAGCCCCCGAATCTATCATGCAATTATGGACTAATTTGCCCCCTATAATCAGAGAAACATAAAATGGAGGAGGTCTAACCTTTTTATTTGCCTCCACATCTCCTGCTGGTTGTACTAAACTAGTGGCACTCTCCATGGTAGATGACTGATCCTTGGGTTCAATCCTTTCCAATTCTTGCTGCAGCATCTTCCTCTGCATTGGTATGGTAGCAACAACATCCCACATGGAAATGTTTACATTGGTCTTCTTCATTTGCTCTACCACACTCAATGGTGCGTTAGGAATTTTGGTAGAAACTTTGGGAGCTGCACTTATGAGAGGTTGAGATGGAGTAACATAGGGATCACTTGCATTCTCCTCTCTTGGACCTTGCCTTTGCTGTTGTGAAGTGTTTGTTTGCTCATTTGCTGTCTGTGTGTTAGGTATAACACTTGAAGTTTAGGCCTGCTTAGGAGAAGGAGGAGCAACATATTCCATAGCTCTCTTCTTGCTTCTTGTGTTATGAGCAACGGAATCCTGGTTTACATTACAATGCTCCTCCATTTGGTGATTCATAAAAGAGCAATCACCCTGCCTCTGAACATATGAGGCCTCCTTGGGATGATCTTCCTTGTGTCATTGCTTTACTATGGACTCCTGGACAGTTAGGGCCAAATAAGATTCTACTTTCTGACATAGGCAGTAGCTATAAGAATAGTTACATGAGGGACAAAAATCTTGGTCTTGGGCCAAGTTATTTTGAGGGACTATAGCTCTGTTCTGATTTGAGCTTGAAGCAAAAGCATGACTATTCTGCCTATTCTGATCAAAAGTACTATTCCACTGATTAGGAGGCCTACCACCACTTGGAGCCTGATATTGCAATTGGGGAGGCTTGCCACCTTGGGCCTGCTGCCTTTCTAAGGCCACCACCTTGTTAGTCATCTTTTGTATTAGAGAAAAACTATCCTCTAATCCCTTCCCTTGGTCCTTCAACTCCCTCCCCTGCTCTTGTAATTTTTTATCCAGGGTCTTCTCTCTTTTGTCTATGCTCAGCACTAGACCTTGGAGCATTTCCTTGAGTTCATCTATTCCGTTTGAGGATGTGGAAGCTTGGGGGACTAGAGTAAGGGCTTGTGACATAGGAGTTGTAGGAAGAGGGGCTATCGCTGGTTGGTGGTTGGGAACATCAGGAAAGAAAGGCATAGGAGGCCTTGGGGCCAACTTTCCACCTTGTATTAGGATATTCTCAGCCTTTATAGCTGTCTCATAAGCATTTGGTAATGTATCTCCTCCCATAGTTTGGATTGTGGTGGCAATGTCACTATTGAAAGCTCTAAGGTAATGCAAGAAGGCATTACCAGGGGTAGGTTTCACTATAGTAGGTATTCTATCCCATGTTTTTTGGAATCTATAATTAAAATCAGTCATACATTCATGGGGGGCTCTTTTTATTGTAGTCAGCTACTCTAGTAGTGACAAATGGTCACTCTTATCCTCAAAATGTTTGCATAATCCTACTCCTAGTCCATCCCAATCAGTTATGGAACCATGAGCTAAGCCTCTATACCACTATAATGCTTTTCCTTTTAAAGATGAGGCTAGAAGTCTGACGACAACATCATCTTCTATAATACCATGAATATTGCAGACATTCGCTACCTCTTGGATATGCTCTTAGGGGGAAATAGAAGTTTCACCAGTAAAATCAGGTATGCTTTTTAGTGCAGCTACTGGTATATCATGTCTTTGGGCTAACAACAGAGGACTTCCACCATTAAAGGTGGCAAAAGGACGAACTCTTGGCTGTGCCATATAAACAAGTGTTCTATTGATGAGTGTTGATGGCAATCTAGGCTGAGTTCGAACAGTAGGGGGAGTAGAGACAGATCTTATAGGTATATCAACTATTATTCTACCCCTAACTGGTGATAATGAAGTTCTAGTCCTTCTTCTCCTAGGATTTGAAATAGAAAGCTCTTGATATTGAAATTTACCTCTAGAAGACGCCCTTGTTTTAGTCCTGGGCATGAATTACTGCAAACTTGGTCTGGAATTAGACTCTTTGATGTTCGGAGTCGCCAAGTACTTGAAGAACCAGCCTCTTAAAGGCTCAAAGACTGAAGCTAGCACTACTTCTTCAGCATTTATCTCTAGAATTCTTTCTTCTTGATACCAGTAGACCTGAAATCTTCTGATATAGGTCCCACCGGGCGTGCCAAAAATAGTGATCACTATCAATAGTTAGATATTAATAATCAAAATAACAAGAATGCATAGCAACTCATCAACTAATATAAATAAGATTTTACAACTATATAGGATGCTTGTCAAAGTACCCAAAAAGATGTCCCAAAATTAAGAGATAATTATGCTATGGATCTAGTCATGATTTATTGTTGCATAGATGTGGCATCATAAAATTTGTTGATTTAAGAATTAGGAAATTAAATATATCCAATTAGATGTAGACATCATCAACCATACTATTACTATTGGTAAGCTATTATAAAAATAATGGACATTGAATAAATAAGTTCTACCATGATTATTAAGTGTATAATTTTAATATTTTAAATAATTTATCATATAATGAAAATAATACAAAAAAAAAACTTTTACTAAAATTCTTCAACTATATATATACATATACATATGTATAAACACACACACACACACACACCAAGCTCTTAAGGAGAAAACTTAATGCAACTTGAAGTGTAGGTCTCTCTATATGTAGATCCTACCTCTCGAATTCTCTACTTTTTAGGAACATTTGTGGTATCTTCCTTACCCAATTTCCTAGGCATTTCTAATGCCTTTGCATATATCTTCACACCACTCTAGCCCTAATTTTCCTAATCGTAAAGATCCTTCAATGTCGAATCCCCTAGTTAGTGGTCCGCGGCCTTTTGTTCCTGAGAAGTTGATACTTGTAGATGGATTTGAAAATGGAGAATCATAAAGGGGAAATTCCAAACCCATTTGCATTAAAAAAGTAGTTAAAGGTGAGCACTTTGTCTCTGAGGGTCCCATGTTTGTCACACATGAGCCACGGTGCAAAGCAAAGTTGACATCCATTGGAGGTTGAGTTAAGGGTCTACCTTTGCTAGATATCATCATTAAACCTAATTCTCAAATTTCTATAGTGACTAAACATGAATTTATAGGCTTAAATGCCATGACATCTTTCTTCTTCTCTTGATGCTTCTAAGCTTCCATAGAATTGTCTCACTGAGTAGTTGCAAATAGTCAAGGGTCAAAAAATGGTTGTTAATATTTCAATTTTTTGAATTTTGTGAAAAGGTCCTTTCCTCATCTTCTTCTTCAAGCCTAACTCAAAAAAAATGATATTTGAAAGATATTGCTAGCAGGTAGTTTTTGTATGATTTTTGAGATATACCCTAGTATATCAACCTACTAACTGTGAGGTCCATTATGTATTCAGTTTAATGTGGTTAGTTCTTGGTAATATTCTTTCATTTTTGTGGAATCTTATTCCTCAAATGATCAAACCCATTATCAAGATTATTAGAACTAATCAATCTAATGTTCTTATTATAATAATTTATCCTAAGGTTTATATCTCCATTAACTCTAGCATCAACATCCCTAACAATATTTAGTTTTATTTGGATGATCCTCCATATTACTATCCTATCTCTTACCTAGGACAGGAGAAAGTATGGTATAGTCTATTTTAGAATAATTCTATTCTACAGATGATGAGACGAGAATAGATAGAGAAGTTAGAATTGAATACACTCATCCAATCAAGCATGTCTAAATAAGATAATCAGGCTTGTTATTGGAACAAGTTGGAGAATGTGTTGAGATGATAGTCAAAATCTGGTATCAATTTCATAAATGATTGAATTTAAATTTAGATTTGATTTAAGGCTCCTCTATGACTCTCTATATATACAATGTATGGAGTGGAGTGGATGAGGGAACAAAATAGTTTACAAATTTAGAAAAGAAAAAGAGAAAATGGAGTATAGTTCAAAGGTGTTGAGTTTTGTGGTCTTGATAAGCTTCACTATTCTAATGATATCATGCTCTTCAGACAAACAAAGTAATTTTTTTTATTATTATCTTCATTATGTGATAAATTATTTAAAATATTAAGATATACACTTAATAATTATAATAGAACTTATTTATTCAATCTCTATTATTTTTATAATAGCTTACCAATAGTAATAGTATGGCTGATGACTTCTACTTATAATTGGATATATTTAATATCTTAATTCTTAAATTAAATTTTTTTATGATGCCACATCAATGCTCCAATAAATCATGACTAGATGCATAGTATAATTATCTCTTAATTTTGGGAGGTCTTTTTGGGTACTTTGGAAAGAATCCTATATAGTTGTAAAATCTTAGTTATATTAATTGACAAGTTGCTATAAAAATTGAAGGCTACATCAAACTTGTGACAAAATTTAGAGGAGTGTAGATTGACAAGTTTAGATAGATCAATTAGAAGAGGGACCAAACTCTTAACAACAAATTAACATGAAGTCGAGTGGACAATTTCTTTTTGGAGGAACTCCGAGAAAAGAACATGTGCAACAACAACAACCAACAATACAATACTGATTAAATGATAACCCAAAAAACTTTAAACCAACAAGATCAACTATTTTTTTAATTCATAGAGGTTATTGAGGAAGGAAGCCCTCTTCATTAGGTGTGTACTATCCAAATATCGGAAGCTACATAAAAATTCTAAATAGAATTTTGGGAAGTGTAGAATGACAAATTCATATAGGAAGACCCAAAAAAAGTTTAACTAACAAGATCAGCTACTTGTTTAATTAATTGAAGTTCTCGAGCAATGAAGCCCTCTCAATTAAGTTTCTAGTGATAAGTAGGAGATAATTTCCACAGCAAGCCAAATTGTGATATTGCTATCAGGATTTAATTGTGTGATTTTGAGTCAAACTCATTGACCCATGTTTCATGTGTAGTGATTCAACATGAATCCATCTCTCATGAGAATAAATGGAACACTTGGCCTTCATTGGATCTAGGTGATGCTCATAGGGGTGAAGCACCGAGACTTCCCGGCAAGTCACCCATCCTAGTACTACTCCAGCCTAAGCGTGCTTAACTACAGAGTTTCCTCAATTGTTAAACCCAAAGCTTGCAACCCCATTTTTAGAACCTTCACCAAGTGTTGTGCCTTATGAACCATTCATTAGAAAGCCCCTTAAGCTCATCAATTGATAAGTAGGAGATAATTTCCACAACAAGCCAAATTGTGATATTGCTATCAGGATTTAACTATGTGATTTTGAGTCAAACTCATTGACCCATGGTTCATGAGTAGTGATTCAAAAGGAATCCATCTCTAGAATAAATGGAAAACTTGGCACTCATTGGATCTAGGTGATGTTCACAAGGGTGAAGCACCGAGACTTCTTGGGAGGTCACCCATCCCAGTACTACTCCAGCTTGAGCGCACTTAACTACGGAGTTTCCTCTGTGGTTAAACACAAAGCTTGCAACCCCATTTACAAAACCTTCACCAAGTGTTTAACCATAGAGGAAACTCCGTAGTTAAGCGAGCTTAGGCTGGAGTAGTACTGGGATGGGTGACCTCCTAGGAAGTCTTGTGCTTCACCCCTATGAACATCACCTAGATCCAATGAGTGCCAAGTGTTCCATTTATTCTCATGAGAGATGGATTCATGTTGAATCACTACTCATGGAACATGGGTCAATGAGTTTGACTCAAAATCACATAGTTAAATCCTGATAGCAATATCGTAAGTGTCTACTGTCCAAATATTGGGAGCTACATAAAATTTCTAAATACAATTTTTAGAAGTGTAGAATAAAATGTTCAAATAGATGAATCGCAAGAGGGACTAAACTCTTAAAAAAAAATTGACATGTAGTCGAGCGAGCTGGTAGAATTGAACAAGTGGAACAATAACCACCAACACAATACCTATTAAACTAAAACCCCCAAAATATTGAACTAACAATAGTAAGAATTTGTTTAATTCATTAAGTTTCTTGGTGAAGGAACCCTTCTTCATTAGGTGTCTAGTGTCCAAATATTATATTCAACTATCTCATTTTTTGCTGGAATTTTTTGAATAACTTTGCAAAATTAGTGATATACACTTCTAAAATCGTAGTTATAAAACGAGGTCTTGGTAAGTTAGTTCTTGTTAAAAATTGAGCAACTTAAAGTGGTGAGCTACAAAGTCTTTTTAGCCATTTGAAAAATAAAAACATAAACTCACATACGACTGCAATTAGTTTCATTTCTATTTACATGGTAAGGGAAACAAGCATCATTTGACAGGAGTCCCACCTATTCTTATGATCCTTAAAAGATTTAATTTACGACAACATTTATTATTCAACATTGGCCATTCATTCAAAAAGTTTGTCCAAATCTCTATTTTAACACAGAGATTATATTCAACCCTTTACCATGATTTACAGGTGCCCCATTTGTCTGCATCAACGTAACTGATACTTACAATTATATCAAAATAAATTTTGGTATCCAGGAGTAATTTTTGAAAAAAATTGGAAAAGCCTCAAATCATTATGTTCAATCATCTCACTTTTTGTGTAGAATATTTTATGATAGAAATTATAGAAACCTTGATTGTAAGAAAAAGACTTCCTATATAAATTAATACAAGAAATTAAACATTATTTAATACTTCAAACAGAATTTCGGAAAGCGTACACAATCCACTCTCCTAAATAAAATATTACTATAATGTATTTGAAATTTCAAATAAAATAATTGAAAATCACGCTTAATCCTTTACCCCATTTATATAACGTACAAGCGGACAATTTTATTAATGTAAGTCCTTAGCAACAGCGCACATCAAATCAAATATACTGGTAAACATGTAAAAAATGAACGGCAGGGAATACGCGCTCTCTTGATAAACTCAAATTGAACACAGTATCTACTAACAACAGCTGTCATTAACCACAAGCTTGGTAAAACTCTCTATATAAGCAGAGACAGGAGAGAGAGGTTCTTCATCCTTCACCATTTGGAGGTGCCCATTCTTCTCCGTCATCGCAGCTGATACTTACACAGTTCAGAAAGCAATGGAAGAAGACAAGGCTCCAGCTCCAGCTTTAGGAGGCCACCAAAGAGTCCCCTCCAAATTCAGTACCCCTGTCGTCGTTGTTCTAAAGAATTCAGTACCCGCCAAGCTTTAGGAGGCCACCAAAGAGCCCACAATTATAAGAAAAATCCCATGCCCACAACCAAGTCGAGTTCTATCTTTGATCCTCTTCCACCAAATGCATTTGGTCGCTCGTCAATCGCTGATCTTTATTGTTTTTCACTATCATCCTCTCCTCGCATGATTCAATCATGTGGAATGGCCACCAAAGAGCCCACACCCAAATGGAGTTCTATCTTTGATCCTCTTCCACCAAATTCATTTGGTCGCTCGTCAATCGCTGATCTTCATAATTCATCACTGTCATCCACTCCTCGCATGATTCAACCACATTCTCCATCTAGCCTTTTCAAACCAAGTCTGTTTGGAAGTAGAGAAGCAGTGTACCGGCCCATTGCCCGAAATGGCGGAGGAAAGAAGACCGCACATAAAGAAGTACTATTCCAGTCCATTGATCATAATGGTGGTGGAAGTAGGACTGAGCTTAAAGAACCAGTATTTCAGCCCATTGCCCACAATGGCGGTCGCAGTGAGACTCAGCTTAAAGAACCAGTATTTCAATCCAAGGTCCACAACGGAAAGACAGTTGAGCCTATCGCCTATAATGGGCCTCGAACTATAATCAAGGCCATTGCCAATAATATGCCTGTCACTGTGTTTGATGATGGTGAGCTATATCCTTTCAGTTTGAAAAGAGGTGGACAAAAGAAGGCTGGTAGGTTGGAAGTAAGTTGCCACAGTTTTGAGCCTCCCTGCAAGAAAGGCCCACAAATGAGCTTAAAATCATCTTGTGCGACCACTGTTATAAGTGAAGAGGAAGAAGAAGAACTCGACCTGTCGTTACATCTATGAGATCAAAGGGAATTGTTAGGGTTTAAAGTTGACAGGTACGGTTTAAAGTGTTTGATCTGAGAATTAGGGTTTATTGTTTTTATTCTTTTTCTCAGATCATGAGACGTTTCTAGGGTTTAAAGCAGTTTTTTTGCTTAGATCATGAGGCATTGTTAGGGTTTTTAGGATTCTCCTCTAATACAGCAATATGTATCTGACGGGATTTATGAGGCGAAGTTCTATATATGTTATTATGACTTATTACCTTCAACCTGCATGTTACTGTCCTCTCGTCCAGCATGTTGCAGACTATGAGCTGGGAAACTTAACGACATATGGCATGGTAATGGATATGTTTGGTTTTGTTCTCTCGTAGTCTTGTTTTGGATTTCCATTTTGTTCGTGAGTCCGAATTTGTCAAAGTTTGATAAGGGGTAAAGTGTCTTGCATTTTCAATTCCCTGTTTTAGCTTGTTTTAGGGTGTTACATATGCATTGATCTTAGGTATTTTATGTGAAGATTTAGGACATTTTCAGGAAATCTGGTCAGTTGGGGTTTTCTTCGAAACCATTACCGTACTCTTCTGTTTATGCCAATCTATATGGCCTTTGGTTTATTTTTAGAAATGTTTTTATTATTGGTGATCTGAGTTTTGAAGTTCAATTTTGTTAAGCTTAGGAATCAATATGTTTTCTATTTGTTTGATAAATTTGAGAAATCAAACATGACATAATTTTGGCATTTTGGAGGGCTAGTATTGAGAAGCTTCACAATCTTTTGTGTAGGTAATCAATTATTTTCTATTAATTTGTACCAATCCTGAGTGATAATTTATGTAATTGAAATAATTGAAAGGTTTTTAAATTTATTTGTTAATTTGATGTATTATAAAAACTGATTTTCACCAATCCTGGTTATTTAATTTATTTTTAAAAACATTCATTTTTTTTTTTACAAAAATTTAATAATGATATCCTTTTAAATTTGTTTTTCATAATAAGACCCATTTTATCTTTTTAGTTAACAAATCCCTTACCTTGAATTATTTTATTATGTTTATCAAATGGTTATATAGAAACACTTTAAATAAAGTTAATGAATTTTTTATTGAGTAGGTTTCACAATTTATTCTTTGATCTCCTACTGATGATGTCTTTATTCTATTCTATTAATATAATAAATTTTTTATTTAAACTATTAATTCAACGTAAGAACTTAATTTTAATTTATAGTCCTTTATGTTATTGGATGTTTCAATATTGAAATCATATTCT
Source organism: Cupressus sempervirens (assembly GCA_028749045.1). NCBI lineage: Eukaryota > Viridiplantae > Streptophyta > Pinopsida > Cupressales > Cupressaceae > Cupressus > Cupressus sempervirens. Next base: position 518,142,001 of record CM053791.1, read on the forward strand.
TATTTATGTTTGGAATATTAAATGTAATTTTCCTTTCTTTATGTGTAAAATTTGTGAAATTCAAATGCGAGGCAAACGTTTGATTAGAACATTTTTTGTGCTTATAGTTGAATTCATGGTCTAATTATTTTATTAATAGCTATTTTAGTTCATAAATTAGATTTTTCTTCAACACGATAATTATAATTTTTTAAGTAGAATTAATTTATGATGAGATCATTGAAAGAAACTCAAAACATGTATTAGTACAACTTCCATTCATCTAAATATTTTTAACTTATATTTTATATGATAAACAAAATTGATAATTAAATATATTTTTTTGGAAACATAGCTCTATTGTTTAATTAGTGAGACTGACTTAATAATTATTTCTATATATTTTTATCATCAATTTTATTATAATTTGTAATAGATTTCATATTTTTAATAAAATATAATCATCTTAACAAAAAAATTAGATCTTAAAATATACATGATATAATGACTCATAACCTAAATAATTAAATCTTAAACTAAAAGGTGAATGATTTAAAATTATAAAAAGAATCACAAAATTTACCTTATAAAATAATGAACAAGAAATATTAAATATGTAAAAATGCTATAATATTGGGATTAAATACAGGCAAAGGGTGAAGTAGAGGTGAGGGATAACATGGGTAATAGAAAAGGTAGTTCCTTCACTAATAGACATAAAATCTCGAGATTCAGAGCCAAACCTATAACTAAAATCCTTAGTTTTTGGATCAAAGTGTTGTAGCACTGAGACCTGCAAATATGCGCCTCCAAGAATGGAAAAAGGTATTTATATAGGAAGGGAAAAAGGTATTTATATAGGAAGGGAGTGAATTTATTTAATCAATCTCTACTCAAGATATAAACCTTTAAATGATAATGGATAAATAAGAAAGATAATTTAAAATATTCACCTTTCTTGACAACGATCTAGGGAAGGATTCAAATCACCTATCTATAAGGATGATGCTTAAATATTGATCTAGCATACCTCTACAAATAGAAATTAATCCAATAGTACCAAATCATTTGGATCAATGGATGAATATGTTCTTTCGAATTCTTATATCAATATATTGTTGAATGTTCCTTGAAATATTTCTTAAATGATACGTTAGATGAAGCTTGCTCTCATTCAATTTTTGATTGGTAATAATGGATGTTTTATGGATGCCAAATGAATGTTTCGACACACAAGGAAACTTTAATGATGTTAATTTATTTCTAGATGAGAGGAGAATGACTTTTTTAATAGAGATTTTTTAATGATGTTAATTTATTTCTAAATGAGAGGAGAATTTGTTACCTTGTAGAGATTTTGGAAAGCAAACCCATAAGGGCTAAGGCCAACTCAAGATGATAGGAAACAATTGAAAAACCTAAACTAAGCCTATGATATAAGGAAAAATGCCTTGGCTAAGGGACTATCCTCATCAATTACCTGTAGTTATGGAAGAAGTTGTCCCTTATCTAGAGGATAGAGATTATCCTATATCTCTCCCTTAGGAATTTTAACCTTAGGATGCACATTTAGATTATAACATTAAAAAAAAAAAAACTAAGAGATCAAAAAAGGGAGAGATAAAGGGTAAAACAATGTAATAGATTATAACTAAATAAAATTAAAACTAGGAGATCACAAAAGCGAGAAATAAAGGATAAAACAATGTAAGTGTTCAAATTTGAGATGACACATTTATACGGCAAGTTGGAAGGAGTATCGGTCAAAGTGAAACTTATGGTATATTTGATTTAAAAACATAAGATGGTCTTATCAATGCTAATAAAAAAATAACAAATCAATGCCCTAGCAAAATAGAGTGCTTATTAAGTCCGAAATCTAGAAAAGAGATATATCATAGATTTTAAAACAAAAAACAAAGAGTGATTAGTATTTAGGCAATGGGAAGCATGAGATACTCTGATTGAAATGTTGTGTGATTACGCTACTTTTAGTAGCTTGGTTAGCATAAGAAGGGGGATCAACTCTTACCTCTGGGGGTTGGTATTCCTCCTCCCAAATCATCTCATTTTCATAATGATCTGGGAGTTTTTGGGGGGCTGGAAGACTTTTGACTCCATTTACTAAATCTTTATGTTAGGTTATGCTTGGACCCATGATTGGAAGATATGTTCTATGTTTGCCAAGGCTGGAAGTATAGTCTTATTTGGTCTTATATTTTTGTTTAGGATTTTTATAGTTGTGAATGGCTTGAGTTTATCTCTTTGTTGTGCTGATGATGTTTAGTTTTTCTTATCCCTATGATTGAGTGATTGTTGGCAGTTTTAAACGGCACACTCTAGTCTTTTGTTGTTTTTTTTGGTTTAAGTCTGAAGCTATTCTGTGGGCTTGTCCAAAGATTTTCGGTGATAGCACTGACCATGGTTGGTGGGTTAGTCTCTTTTGGACCTTTGTCTTTAATAGAGGAATATATGATCTTATCACATCTTTCTTTACTAGGCGTTGATAATATTTTATTACTGGTGTCTAGTGTTTTGATTGTACTCTAGGTTAGCACCCACAAATTGTTGTTTTTCTTAATAAAAAATACTTCGAATAAGATTTATGTCCTTTGCTATGAGTCGCACTAGGTCATGCTACTAAAATTATGGAATTATTAATCTAGGAAGTATGTGTGACATACTAGTCAAGCCATAAAGTATTCTCCCATAGAGACTACCATGACCAAGAAGGATATCTACAAGATGATCAAAGAATTAGGATGTATATATCCTTATTGGACCAAAAAATAGAGTAGAAAAAGGCACATTTACCAATATTGGTTGATAGATGTTTTAGGGTGTTACATATGCATTGATCTTAGGTATTTTAAGTGAAGATTTAGGACATTTTCAGGAAATTTGGTCAGTTTGGGTTTTCTTCGAAACCATTACCATACTTTTCTATTTATACCAATCCATATCTATACCTATTAAACTAAAACCCCCCAAAAATTGAACTAACAATATCAAGAATTTGTTTAATTCAGTGAGTTTCTTGGGGAAGGAAGTCTTCTTCATTAGGTGTCTAGTGTCCAAATATTGTATTCTACTATCTCATTTTTTTGCTGGAATTTTATGAATAACTTTGTAAAATTAGTGTTATACACTTTTAAAATCTTAGTTATAAAATGAGGTGTTGGTAAGTTAGTTTCTGTTAAAAATTCAGCAACTTAAAGTGGTTAGCTACAAAGTCTTCTTAGCCATTTGAAAAATAAAAACAAAAACTCACATATGAGTGCAATTATTTTCATTTCTATTTACATTGTAAGGGAAACAAGCACCATTTGATAGGAGTCCGACCTATTCTTATGATCCTTGAAAGATTTAATTTACGACAACATTTATTATTCAACATTGGCCATTCATTCAAAAAGTTTGTCCAAATCTCTAGTTTAACACAGATATTATATTCAACCCTTTACCATGATTTACAGGTGCCCCATTTGTCTTCATCAACCTAATTGATATTTAGAATTGTATCAAAATAAATTTTGGTATCCAGGAGTAATTTTTGAAAAATAATTGGAAAAGCCTCAAATCATTATGTTCAATCATCTCACTTTTTGTGTAAACTATTTTATAATAGAAATTATAGAAAACTTGATTGTAAGATAAAAACTTGCTATATAAATTAATATAAGAAATTAAACATTATTTAATACTTCAAACAGAATTTCGGAAAGCATACAGAATCCACTCTCCTAATTAAAATATTACTATAATGTATTTGAAATTTCAAATAAAATAATTGAAAATCACGCTTAATCCTTTACCCCATTTATATAACCTACAAGCAGACAATTTTTTAAATTTAATTCCTTAGCAACAGTGTACATCAAATCAAATATATTGAAAAACATGTAAAAAAGGAATGGTAGGGAATACACGCTCTCTTGATAAACTCAAATTGTGATATTGCTATCAAGATTTAACTGTGTGATTTTTGAATCAAACTGAACAAAGCTGCCATTAATTAATCCATCCATCAACCACAAGCTTTTTAAAAATCTCTATTTAAGTAGAGACAGGAGAGAGAGGTTCTTCATCCTTCACCATTTCGAGGTGCCCATTCTTCTCCGTCATCGCAGTTGATACTTACACAGTTCAAAAAGCAATGGAAGAAGACAAGGCTCCAGCTCCAGCTTTAGGAGGCCACCAAAGAGTACCCCTGCAAATTCAATACCCCTATCATCGTTGTTCTAAAGAATTCAGTACCTGCCAAGCTGAAGGAGGCCACCAAAGAGCCCAAAATTATAAGAAAAATCCCATGCCCAAACCGAAATGGAGTTCTATCTTTGATCCTCTACCACCAAATGCATTTGTTCACTCGTCAATCGCTGATCTTCATAATTCATCACTATCATCCTCTCGACGCATGATTCAATCATGTGGAATAGCCACCAAAGTGCCCACACCCAAATGGAGTTCTATCTTTGATCCTCTTCCACCAAATTCATTTGGTCGCTCGTCAATCGCTGATCTTCATAATTCATCACTATCATCCTCTCCTCGCATGATCCAACCACATTCTCCATCCAACCTCTTCAAATCAAGTTTGTTTGGAAGTAGAGACGCAGTGTTTCGGCCCATTGCTCCAAATGGCGGATGAAAGAAGACCGCACATAAAGAAGTACTATTCCAGTCCATTGATCATAATGGTGGTGAAAGTAGGAATGAGCTTAAAGAACCAGTATTTCAGCCCATTGCCTACAATGGCGGTCGCAACAAGACTAAGCTTAAAGAACCAGTATTTCAATCCATGGTGCATAATGGAAATAGAGTTGAGCCTGTCGCCCATAATGGTCCTTGCACTATAATGAACGTCATTGCCAATAATATGCCTGTCACTGTGTTTGATAATGGTGAGCAATATCCTTTCAGTTTGAAAGGAGGTGGACAAAAGTAGGCTGGTAGGTTGGAAGGAAGTTGCCACAGTTTTGAGCCTCCCTACAAGAAAGGCCCATAAATGAGCTTAAAATCATCTTGTGCGACCACTGTTATAAGTGAAGAGGAAGAAGAAGAGCTCGACCTGTCTTTACATCTATGAGATCAAAGGGAATTGTTAGAGTTTATAGTGTTTGATATGAGAATTAGGGTTTATAGATTTTATTCTTTTTCTCAGATCATGAGACATTTCTAGGGTTTTAAGTAGTTTTTTCTTAGATCATAAGACATTGTTATGGTTTTTAGGAGTCTCCTCTAATAAAGGGATATGAATGTGATGGGATTTATGAGGGGAAGTTCTATATATATGTTATTATGACTTATTACCTTCAACCTGCATGTTATTCTCCTCTCATCCAGCATGTTGCAGATGATGAACTGGGAAAGCTAAAGTCATATGGCATGGTAATGGATATGTTTGGGTTTGTTCTCTCGTAGTCTCGTTTTGGATTTCTATTTTGTTCGTGAGTCCGAATTTGTCAATGTTTGATAAGGGGTAAAGTGTGTTGCATCTTCAATTTCCTTTTTTAGCTTGTTTTAGGGTGTTACTTATGCATTGATCTTAGGTATTTTATGTGAAGATTTAGGACATTTTGAGGAAATCTGGTCTGTTGGGGCTTTCTTCCAAACCATTATTGTACTCTTCTATTTATGCCAATCTATATCTATACAAGCGTTTTGTTAATTTTTACAAACTTTTTTATTATTGGTGATCTGAAGACTTTAACGTCAATTTTGTGAAGTTTAGGAATTCATATATTTTCTATTTGTTTGATAAATTTAAGAAAATCATACATGACATAGTTTTGGCATTTTGGAGGGCCAGTATTGAGAAGCTTCACAATTTTTTTTTGTAGGTAATACATTATTTTCTATAATTCAATTAATTTGTACAAATGGTGAGTGATAACTTATCAAATTGAAATAATTGAAAGGTTTTTTAATTTATTATTGAGAAGCTTCACAATTTTTTGTGTAGGTAATCTATTATTTTCTATAACTCAATTAATTTGTATCAATCATGAGTGATAATTTATATGATTGAAATCATTGAAAGGTTTTTTAATTTATTTGTGAATTTGATGTATTATAAAAATTGATTTTCACCAATCCTGATTATTTAATTTTAAAAAAAATATTCATTTATTTTTTTACAAAAATTGAATAATTATATTCTTTTGTAGCGCCCCGCCAAGGGATCTAAAGAATTTCACTCAGTTTGCCAAACAATTTTTTTTAAAAAAACATGACAGTAAAACCATTCACAACACTTGTGGAAGCAATAGTAACATCCAACTGAAAGTAAACATAACGTAACATATTACATTCTTTAAAGATCCCTTGACGTTGAATTAGATCTAAATTAACTATTCATCTAACATCACATCCCTAGCAATGAAACATCCAATGTTCTTAAACAATATTACAAGTGACCTTTTTAGATTTACATTTTAGATTGCTCAATCATTCACTATACACGTCAAAAGGTATGAAAGGCTTAAAAGAATAAACATCCATGTAAATAAAGTACATCTTCATACTAACTCTAATCCATGATGCAATAACATAAATGATACCATACATCATACATGATACATCATCACAAAAGATATAAACATCCTTCATAAAAGATAACCACATAATACAAACATAAATAACTAAGTGCACATAAATAACTAAGTGCACGGTTCCTCCCAACCGTAAATAGCATCATTAGACCATCGTGGATCCTAGCCATCCCTCCGTGCATAACATCCCAAAGCACCGAAGAGATCATCGGCTATTAACATAGTAGGAATGTCACTCCTAAAAAAATCCTACTAACATGCAAAGTAAAGCATAATAAATCATCAACTAACATATGCAAATCATCAGCGTAAGAAACATACCAATAAATACATCCATCATAGGGTCTATCATCTATCAAAATGCTCCAAGAACAGAATGAAGATAAATACCAACCAAAAATACTCCAGCCACAGTGTCTCAGACAGATCTCAAATGATAAGAGTAATAAAACACTACCACACGACCATGTGGAACCTAAGTGGTCCACTCCCACCATGCTGAGGAGATAATCTCAAGTCCCAAACAAGCTATCAAAACCACAAAGTATAAATCTTTATAAGTCCAGGAATCTTAAAAGGATACTAAATCAAAGGTTCCATCCCACAAAACCGACATCTAATTCCCAGAGGCACAACAATGACATGTAGGAAATGTACTATGCAAGCGGGAAAGTGTCATTGCATTTATCATGTACAAGTTACCCTGGCAGTAAGCTAAACTCCATGGGTCCATACTGATCTCATGCGGCCACTAGTATCCTCTCATACTGACGAGGCATACTACGAAATGCATGGTAACAACCATGTGTTCTCACTACTCCCATCCTAGCCTATACAAGCACTCAAGGCATGGGCGAGAACCAAAACAATTATCTTTTTACGTTCATTTAATCCCCATTTAGTGTGTAAATATTATCACTTATTAACCAAACTTACAATGAGTTACCCTGGCAGCCACTTAGGGCCCCGTCTCCCATTGCAAGCCACTTCTCGACACTACAAGTAGATAACCTACCCTAAGCTCATGGAATCATAAAATCACCACAGTCCTGTACAAGCGACTATAAAAAAAATCCAAAAGATAATCCATAAAAAGAATCATAAAATATACACAATATAAGCATCAAATATCCATAATAAGAATCATCAAATCTCGAAGATAAGAATCATCAAATCTCCATGAGCATCTGGAAAAGCATCTATAGAAAATCATGACCACAACAGTTCTCTATTGGCAACTGAAGGCATCACTGATAATCATATGTATCCATTGGTTCTCAATAACCAAAATATATATCAAAATCATACTGATCGAAGACTCCAAAATGGTTGAGTCAAAACATGTCACAACATGACATCATCAAGAAATAAATCAACACTTTAGTCCCATCATGGCGACTACAAAGTAATCCAAGGATAACCAATCGGTGACTCAAAAATGATTAGCTCAATTGTCTCATACACATACATCTCAGCTTCATACATGAAGACTGATGAACAATAACAATCAGTAAATACAAACATTTCATAGAGCACATGATCACATAACCATGGTTGGGCTTATAAAGATCAAGACCAAATAAGATCAATATGCCATCACATCTCACAACCCCCAAGCCTCTGGTAACAACGTATGACTGGTCAACACTAATCAACCCAAAACCCAAAATAAGAAGCATAGAGAATACACGATGCAAAAACATGTTTTTGATTTGCTATATTACATAGTTGAATAATGTGTGGAGTTTTAGTTTTCATTTTCAAGTGTAGCGGTTTCAGTTTCCATTTTCAAGTATACTTCGAGTGTCTAAGTTTAATCATTTGGCCAACAAGTCAACCCATTTGTCCCCTGATAACATTATTCTTTCCATCATTAAAATAAAATTCTAAGAATAGCTGAAGGATAAATATTAAATCATTTGACACTTAATAAAATCATTCACTTTAATTTTCTAAATTCAATGTTACAAATTGAATGACTCTTCTTAATGTTACTTCAACTTTTAACATAAATCAAGGATAATTATTCGCCTAAATTATAAGAGAGCCAATTACTAGTTTTCAAATAACAAGATTATAACTTTATTAGAATGATCAATTAACAACGGTTCACATTCCTTGACCTTTTATTATTCTAATAATTCTCAATTATATATTACTAAGTCTTCACCATTAAAATATCTAAAGTCGTTATTCAAGTCATCGAAATAAGACCTATCAACTTTGATATCAGTATTTTTACAATCTCATTAAAAGAATTATATCAATTAAATCACCATTACATAACTTAATTATTAATTAAATCTCCATTACATAACTTAATTATTAATTAGATCTAATTAACTCTAGTTAATTGATTTAATTAATAATTTCACAACCAAACCATCAACCCAATGAATATTAGTTGACTAATAACTAAAAGTTAGCCATAATCCAATACACAAATATTAATAATAATAACAAGTTATTTTGGTAAAATTTCCATAATGACCATATTCATCATACTAATATTTTCTTAACAAATTCATACCATTTCAAGTTAAATCTCTATCGCATAATATAACTATATATAATAACAAATCAATGAATAACAATTGATTAAAAATCAACTTTACTCCAAATCCAAAACTAATGTCTTTCACAAAACTTTAATCATTAAGTAATCTCCACTAGATTAACTCTAATCGAATTTATTGATAACTATTTAAACCATTATTTATTAATAATTTGTTAGACCCAATAAACATTAATAAATAATAAACTCCTCAAAACTATTATTAGTCAATCTAGAGAAACTTCCATAACTATTTTTTCGATGCATTCCAAAAGATATAAAGTTAACTATCTCTTAGTATCATTATCTAACACCTACTTTAACCTTATGTCTCACATCTCCTCAGATTAAACCAATTATTAATTAACCATAGTTTCGATAACCTAAATTAACAACTCAATTAACACTTGAATTAATTTCAATGATAACTTGCTAATTAAAAGTTATATATAAATCTATGATAATAGATTCTTTATCATTTTATTGAATATCTCTATTCAATTATTATTTAACAAATTCATATTCAACATTGTTAATAATTATTAACAATTTATATATTAAATAACAAATAGATCAACAATTATTAATATCAACTAATATTTTAAATAATATTTAATAATATAAATATATTACTAAAAATGACATTTAATAAAATTTAAACTAAAATAAACTATCAGCGATTTTAAATCGCTACCGCTGGCACGTGCGACCTGCGAATCACAGGTACCCTGCAATGTGCAGAGTTGTACCACCGCCAGGGTTAATGAGGGTGGAGGTGTGGTTGGGGTAAACCCCACCCACCCAACATTAAGCATGTCCAATCAAACGTTTCTAAATAAGAGTGATTCACATAACATTTTCAAATAACATTTTAAGCGATTTTGGATTTAAAAAGATTTCTGCTACGTTTTATGAAAAGATCATATAAAGAGATCAGCGCTTAACCATCTCAATTTGATTCTAAATCGAACCCAAACCCAAATTAGATCTAATTCCTCCTTAATTGGATCTAGGGTTTTCTATTGTTTTCTTTGCAACCCAAATAGCATATCTAAATTCCAATTCAAATTGCAGATTCTATGATAGAGAGAAGATTCAGACACATATAATAGACATGATGAAGATAGGAAGAGAAATAGTGCAAAGAAAATATGTGAATATCATGAATGCACCTAGACACTAATGCTAATCTGCCATGCTTCAGAAGTCCATAGAAAATCCCTTCCTTCTCCATCATTCGTAATTCCTCCAAGATCTAAGCCAACCGAAAACCTCCAAGTGACTAGAAGTGCTAGAAGAAGCATAGTAGCATGTAGAAACATATGAGCATATGAGCTTCTCCAATGCATATAAGCTTTGAAGCTTCTATTTTAGCTTGAGGCTTGTAGCTTCCATTAAGGTTGTAGCTTGTTGCTTGTTCAAACACACTAGGAGAGCCTCTATTTAAAGGCCTCTAAGATGCATCTAGAGTGTCTCTAGAAAAAGCTAGAAGATAAGCATGACAACCAAGCATGGGTTTTCTCTAACCATCTAGATGAGTCTTAAGGTTGTAGAAACCATGTGCTCAAATAAAAAGCTAACTTCTAAGTGTAGACAACTTATGCATTCTTAGAGTGCAAACCACTATGTTGTCTACATGACAACTCCCGAAAATTTGCAAACTCCTATGTCAGCAAATATTAAAGTAATATTTAATTTACTCTTTCCAATTTTATTTATTTATTTATTAAATCTCATGCACAAACTTTAATAATTCCACTTTTCAATCTTAATATATTTATAATTTAATCACATGAAATCCTTCTTTTTTTTAAAAAAAAGGGGTAAACGCTTTGACCTTGACTATGAACCAGTGAGGCCACAAATGGGGGACCTCATCCCCATGAGATTTGAATGTTGATGGCAAGGATAACAACACAAAAACTTAACCATCACAACATGCCACTATTGGCAATCACATGAAATCTAGAATCTTTTAATAATTTTAATATATTTTCCACTTTTAAATTTCATTTTCCAGAACTTAATTGCTAAATTATTTATTAGCTTTAATAATAATATTATTTAGTCATTTATTTAAAAATGAGCTCCAAATATATTATTATTAAAATAAATATTATCACATTCCAAATTTAAACTTTAAACTTTTTATTTTAAAATTTAATTATTTTATTTAATTAATTTCCCAATTAATTAAATAAAATGAATATTAAAATACCATATTAATTTTTCATTTAATTAAATCATTAATTAAATCTTTTAATTAGGCTTAATTAATAGAAAATACTCCAAAGACTCACAAGGTAAAAATATGAAAATCCATCATAGCCAGAATACATATAAAATCAAACCAAAGCGGTTTATATCACGAATTACATCATCTGATGCATTCGTAGGGTACTCAACTTAGATACTTGCCCTAATTTTCCAATTAGGACAAATGGCTTAAAGGGTTAGGATTTGAACTTAAGAATTTATCTCCCCTCTCTTATCGTTGTGATAATGTGATAGGGTACACTCATCTTGGCAGTTTAGAGAAGTCAATACCTGGTACCTGGAACTTGCATAAAAACTACGCATGTACAAGCACAATATATACTAAACTAAATAGGCAATTGCAGGAAGTGGTGTATCGTGTAGATCCTGACTAGCAGGTGACTGCGACTCCCTTCCTTAACCACATCAAACATGCCATACAAAAGCAAACATGCAAGCAAACACACACACCATACACATGCAACTATGGGGTAAGTATCCATAAGAAAACATATATGATAATAAATCATCTTACTAATCATCATTAATAAGTAAAAACAATGTAATAATCATCATCAATAATTGTGAACACTAAAAATAATCATCATACATACATGAAATGCAAAATCTAAATGATCTCATTAGATAATAAGCTGAATCCATAGCACAATATCTGATAATCTCAAAAGAATGCTACTAACCAACAACATAAAACTAGCCCTAAAAGAGTTCAGCAACAAAAAAAAAATGCGAATCAGGGGCAGGCACTACATCCACCTCCCCCGAGATTACGCTTACTCCTGGAAGCCTACAAGAATGAAAAAAATAAGATACTCACTATGTGGGTCCCATTGATCCCTTTTCCTCCCTATAGGGGGATATGATTCCATTGAAAATATTACAATACACTTAGAGCAATATGATTCTAGTTTAATGGTAAACCGAAAATCACATTGATCCAACATTCGTTCTTTTAACAACTACTAAAATAGATCCCTTAATACATTCTAAACAAGAGCAACTTAATGCTTGCAAAGATAATCAAGGGCATACTACCTTAAAACATAGATAAAAGATACATGTTTTGCAACTAGAATAAGTTTCAATTTTCAATTTTTCCCATGTTTAGGTTCAAGTAGAATTTTCAATTTTGAAAGCTAAGTGCTAAAGTATAAAAAATATGCAAGTAACAGTTTTAAGTTTTATTTTAGTTCACCTAGTTTAAAGTTTTCAGTTTGAAAGAGATACTTATGATAGTTCAAAATTTTCGTTTTGTTCAACTAGTTAACATCTAGTGGCATTCCAATATACCCAAAGCTCCCAATGTTGAAACTCGAGCTTTGAGACCAAATGTAATGCTCTGCCAAGGGATCCAAATAATTTCACTCAGTTTGTCAATTTTTTTTTTTTTTTTAAACATTAAAGTAAAACCATTCACAACACTTGCGGAAGAAATAGTAACATCCCACTGAAAGTAAATATAACATAACATATTACATTCTTTAAAGACCCCTTAACGTTGAATTACATCTAAATCAACTATTCATCTAACATCAAATCCCTAGCAATGAAACATCTAATGTTCTTAAACAATATTATAAGTGACCTTTTTAGATTTACATTTTAGATTGCTCAATCATTCACTGTACATGTCACAAGGTATGAAAGGCTTAAAAGAATAAACATCCGTGTAAATAAAGTACATCATCATACTAACTCTAATCCATGATGCAATAACATAAATGATATCATACATCATACATGATACATCATCACAAAAGATATAAACATCTTTCATAAAAGATAACCACATAATACAAACATAAATAACTAAGTGCACGGTTCGTCCCAACCGTAAATAGCATCATTAGACCATCGTGGATCCTAGCTATCCCTTCGTGCATAACATCCCAAAGCACCGAAGAGATCATCAGCTATTAACATAGTAGGATTGACACTCATAAAAACATCCTACTAACATGCAAAGTAAGGCATAATAAATCATCAACTAACATATGCAAATCATCTATGTAAGAAACATACCAGTAAATACATCCATCATAGGGTATATCATCTATAAAAATTCTCCAAGAACAGAATGAAGATAAATACCAACCAAGAATATTCCAGCCATAGTGTCTTGGATGGATCTCAAATGATAAGATTAATAAAACACTACCACCTGACCGCGTGGAACCTAAGTGGTCCACTCCCACCGTCCTGAGGAGATAATCTCAAGTTGCAAACAAGCTATCAAAACCACAAAGTATAAATCTCTATAAGTCCAGGAATCCTAAAAGAATACTAACTCAAAGGTTCCATCACATTAAACCGACATCTAATTCCCAGAGGCACAAAGATGACATGTAGGAAACCTACTATGCAAGCAGGAAAGTGTCATTGCATTTATCATGTACAAGTTACCCTGGCAATTAGCTAAACACCACGGGCCCATACTGATCTCATGCGGCCACTAGTATCCTCTCATACTGACGAGGCATACTAAAGAATGCATGGTCACAACCATGCGTTCTCACTACTCCCATGCTAGCCTGTACAAGTACTCAAGGCATGGGCGAGAACCAAAACAATTATCTTTTTAAGTTTATGTAATCCCCATTTAGTGTGTAAATGTTATCCCTTATTAACCAAACTTACAATGAGTTACCCTGACAGTCACTTAGGGCCTTGGCCCCCATTGCAAGCCACTTCCCGACACTACAAGTAGATAACCTACCCTAAGCTCATGGAATCATAAAATCACCATAGTCCTGTACAAGCGACTGTAAAGAAAATCCAAATGATAATCCATAAAAAGAATCATAAAATATCCACAATATAAGCATCAAATATCCATAATAAGAATCATCAAATCACCATGAGCATCTGGAAAAGCATCCAGAGAAAATCATGACCACAACAGTTCTCTATTGGCAACTAAAGACATCATTGATAATCATAAGTATCCACTGGTTCTCAATAACAAAAATATATCTCAAAATCATACTGATCGAAGACTCCAAAATGGTTGAGTCAAAACATGTCACAACATGATATCATCAAGAAATAAATCAACATTTTAGTCCCATCATGGCGACTACAAAGTAATCCAAGGATAACTAATCGGTGACTCAAAAATGATTAGCTTAAGTGTCTCATACACATACATCTCAGCTTCGTACATGAAGGCTGATGAACAATAACAATCAGTAAATACAAATATTTCATAGAGCACATAATCACATAACCATGGTTGGGCTTATAAAGATTGAGACCAAATATGATCAACATGCCATCACATCTCATAACCCCCGAGCCTCTGGTAACAACCTAGTACTAGTCAACACTAGTCAACCAAAAACCCAAAACAAGAAGCATAGAGAATACACGATGAAAACACATCTTTTTTTTTATTACATAGTTGAATAATGTGCGGAGTTTTAGTTTCCATTTTCAAGTGTAGGGGTTTCAATTTCTATTTTAAAGTATACTTCAAGTGTCTAAGTTTAATCATTTGACCTACAAGTCAACCCGTTTGTCCCTCGATAGCATTATTCTTTTCATCATTAAAATAATATTCTAAAAATAGCTGAAGGATAAATATTAAATCATTTGACACTTAATAAAATCATTCACTTTATTTTTATAAGATCAATGTTACAAATTGAATGACTCTTATTAATGTTACTTCAACTTTTAACATAAATCAAGGATAATTATTCGTCTAAATTATAAGAGAGCCAATTACTAGTCTTCGAATAAAAAGATTATAAGTTTATTAGAATGATCAATTAACAACGGTTCACATTCTTTGACCTTTTATCATTCTAATAAATCTCAATTATATATTACTAAGTCTTCACAATTAAAATACCTAAAGTCGTTATTCAAGTCATCAGAATAAGACCTATCAACTTTGATATCAGTATTTCTACAATCTCATTAAAAGAATTATATCAATTAAATCACCGTTACATAACTTAATTATTAATTAAATCTCCATTACATAACTTAATTATTAATTAAATTCAATTCACTCTAGTCAATTGATTTAATTAATAATTTCACAACCAAACCATCAGCCCAATGAATATTAGTTGACTAATAACTAAAAGTTAGCCATAATCCAATACACAAATATTAATATTTCGATATTAATAATAATAAAATGTTATGTTGGTAAACTTTCCATAATAACCATATTCGTCATACTAATATTTTCTTAACAAATTCGTACCATTTCAAGTTAAATCTCTATCGCATAATATAACTATATATAATAAAAAATCAATGAATAACAAGTGATTAAAAATCAACTTTACTCCAAATCTAAAACTAATGTCTTGTACAAAACTTTAATCATTAAGTAATCTCCACTAGATTAACTCTAATTGAATTTATTGATAACTATTTAAACCATTATTTATTAATAGTTTGTTAGACCCAACAAACATTAATAAATAATAAACTCCTCAAAACTATTATTAATCGATCTAGAGAAACTTCCATAACTATTTTTTACGATGTATTCCAAAAGATATAAAGTTAACTATCTCTTAATATCATTATCTAACACCTACATTAACCTTACGTCTCACATCTCCTGAGATTAAACCAATTATTAATTAACCATAGTTTCCATAACCTAAATTAAGAACTCAATTGACACTTGAATTAAAGTTCAATGATAACTTGCTAATTACAAGTTATATATAAATCTATGATAATAGATTCTTTATCATTTTATTGAATATCTCTATTCAATTATTATTTAACAAATGTATATTCAACATTGTTAATAATTATTAACAATTTATATATTAAATAACAAATAGATTAACAATTATTAATATCAACTAATATTTTAAATAATATTTATTAATATAAATATATTACTAAAAATGACATTTAATAAAATTTATACTAAAATAAACTATCAGCGATTTTAAATCGCTACTGCTGGTGCCTGCGACCTGCAAATTGCAAGTACCCTGCATACACAGGTACCTTGTGATATGCAGAGTTGTACTGCCACCGGGGTTAATGAGGGTGGAGGTGCAGTCAGGGTAAACTCCACCCACCCAACATTAAGCATGTTCAATCAAACTTTTCTAAATAAGAGTGATTTGCATAACGTTTTCAAATAACATTTTAAGCAATTTAAAATTTAAAAAGATTTCCACTACGTTTTATGAAAAGATCATATAAAGAGATCAGCGCTTAACTATATAATTATATATATGTATGTATATGTGTGTGTGTGTGTGTGTGTGTGTGTGTGTGTGTGTGTGTGTGTGTGTGTTTGTGTGTGTGTGTGTGTGTGCATATGTATGTGTATATATATATTTATACACACACGCAGATTGTTATCAATTACTATAGCATTTTATAATAACAATATATATATATATAATTGTGAACAAAGGAGTTTTCTAATTCTTTAAAATAAGAATTTCTCTTTTAAAATAATTGTTCTCTAATAGGTTTGATTATGGTTTTAGAAACCATTTCAAATCTATCTAAATTTGATTCTAAATCAAACCCAAACCTGAATTAGAACTAATTCCTCTTTAATTGGATCTAGGGTTTTCTATTGTTTTCTTCGCAACCCAAATATCATATCTAGATTCCAATTCAAATTACAAATTCTATGACAGAGAGAAGATTTAGACACATATAACTGACATGATGAAGACAAGAAGAGAAATAGTGCAAAGAGAATATGTGAATATCACGAATGCACCTGGACACGGATGCTAATCCGCCATGCTTCGAAAGTCCATAGAAAATCCCTTCCTTCTCCATCATTCGCAATTCCCCCACGATCCAAGCCAACCGAAAACCTCCAAGTGACTAGAAGTGCTAGAAGAAGCATAGTAGCATGTAGAAAAATATGAGCATATGAGCTTCTCCAATGCATGTAAGCTTTGAAGCTTCCATTTTAGCTTGAGGCTTGTAGCTTTCATTAAGCTTGTAACTTGTAGCTTGTTCAAACACACTAGGAGAGCCTCTATTTAAAGGCTTCTAAGATGCATATAGAGTGTCTCTAGAAACAACTAGAAGATAAGCATGACAACCAAGCATGGGTCTTCTCCAACCTTCTAGATGAGTCTTAAGGTTGTAGGCACCATGTTCTCAAATAAAATGCTAACTTCTAAGTGTAGACAACTTATGCATTCTTAGAGTGCAAACCCCTGTGTTGTCTACATGACAACTCCCAAAAATTTGTAAACTCCTATGTGAGAAAATATTAAAATAATATTTAATTTATTCTTTCCAATTTAATTTATTTTTTTGTTAAATCTCATGCACAAACTTTAATAATTCCACTTTTCAATCTTAATATATTTATATTTTAATCACATGAAATTTAGAATCTTTTAATAATTCTAATATATTTTCCACTTTTAAATTTCATTTTCCAAAACTTAATTGCTAAAATATTTATTAGCTTTAATAATATTATTATTTAGTCATTTATTTAAAAAAGAGCTACAAATATATTATTATTAAAACAAATACTGTCACATTCCAAATTTAAAATTTAAACTTTTTATTTTCAAATTTAGTTATTTTATTTAATTAATTTCTCAATTAATTAAATTAAAAAATATTAAAATACCATATTAATTTTCCATTTAATTAAACCATTAATTAAATCTTTTAACTAGGCTTAATTAATAGAAAATACTCCAAAGACTCACAAGGCAAAAATATGAAAACCCATCATAGCCAGAATACATACAAAATCAAACCAAAGGGGTTTATATCACGAATTACATCATCTGATGCATACAGAGGGTACTCAACTCAGATACTTGTTCTAATTTTCCAATTAGGACAAATGGCTTAAAGGGTTGGGATTTGGACTAGAGAATTTATCTCCCCTCTTATCATTGAGATAATGTGATAGGGTACGCTCATCTTGGCAATTCAAGGAAGTCGCTACCCGATGTACTTGCAACCTGCATAAAAACCAGGCATGTACAAGCACAATATATACTAAACTAAATAGGCAATGGCAGGAAGTGGTGCATCGTGTAGATCCTGACTAGCAGGTGACTACGACTCTCTTCCTTAACCACATAAAAAATGCCATATAAAAGCAAAAACGCAATCAAACACACACACCACACACATGCAAGTATGGGGTAAGTATCCATAAGAAAACACATATGATAGTAAATCATCTTACTAATCATCATTAATAACTGAAAGCAATGTAATAATCATCATCAATAATTGCTAACACTAAAAATAATCATCATACATACATGAAATGCAAAATCTAAGTAATCTCATCACGTAATAAACTGAATCCATAGAACAATATCTAATAATCTCAAAAGAATGTTGTTATCCAACAATATAAAATTAGCCCTACAAGAGTTCAGCAATGATAAAAAAAATACGAACTAGGGGCAGGCACTACATCCACCCCCCCTAGGATTACGCTTACTCCTGGAAGCCTACAAGAATGAAAAAATTAAGATACTCACTATGTGGGTCCCATTGATCCCTTTTCCTCCCTACAGGGGGATATGATTCCACTAGGAATATTACAACACACTTAGAGCAATATGATTCTGGTTTAATGGTAAATCAAAAATCACATTGATCCAACATTCGTTCTTTTAATAACTACTAAAATAGATCCCTTAATACATTCTAAACAAGAGCAACTTAATGCTTACAAAGATAATCAAAGGCATACTACCTTAAAACATAGATAAAAGATACATGTTTTGCAACTAGAATAAGTTTCAATTTTCAGTTTTGCCCATGTTTAGGTTCAAGTATAATTTTAAGTTTTGAAAGCTAAGTGTTGAAGTATAAAAAAGATGCAAGTAACAGTTTTAAGTTCTATTTTAGTTCACCTAGTTTCAAGTTTTCAGTTTCAAAGAGATACATATGATAGTTCAAAGTTTTTGTTATTTTGAACTAGTTAACATCTAGTGGCATTCCAATATACCCAGAGCTCCCAATGTTGAAACTTGGGCTCTGAGACCAAATATAATGCCCCGCCAAGGTATCCAAAGAATTTCACTCAATTTGTCAAACAAATTTTTTTTTTAAACATGAAAGTAAAACCATTCACAATACTTGCAGAAGCAATACTAACATCCAACTGAAAGTAAACATAACATAACATATTACATTCTTTAAAGATCCCTTAACATTGAATTACATCTAAATTAACTATTCATCTAACATCACATCTCTAGCAATGAAACATCCAATGTTCTTAAACAATATTACAAGTGACCTTTTTAGATTTACATTTTAGATTGCTCAATCATTCACTGTACATGTCACAAGGTATGAAAGGCTTAAAAGAATAAACATCCATGTAAATAAAGTACATCATCATACTAACTCTAATCCATGATGCAATAACATAAATGATACCATACATCATACATGATACATCATCACAAAAGATATAAACATCTTTCATAAATGATAACCACATAATACAAACATAAATAACTAAATGCATGGTTCTTCCCAACCGTAAATAGCATCATTAGACCATCGTTGATCCTAGCCACCCCTTCGTGCATAACATCCCAAAGCACTGAAGAGATCATCGGCTATTAACATAGTAGGAATGTCACTCCTAAAAACATCCTACTAACATGCAAAGTAAAGCATAATAAATCATCAACTAACATATGCAAATCATCAATGTAAGAAACATACCAATAAATACATCCATCATAGGGTATATCATCTATTAAAATGCTCCAAAAATAAAATGAAGATAAATACCAACCAAGAATACTCCAGCCACAGTGCCTCAGACAGATCTGAAATGATAAGATTAATAAAACACTACCACCCGACCACATGGAACCTAAGTGGTCCACTCCCACTGTGCTAAAGAGATAATCTCAAGTCCCAAACAGGCTATCAAAACCACAAAGTATAAATCTCTATAATTCCAAGAATCCTAAAAGTATACTAACTCAAAAGTTCCATCACACAAAATTGACATCTAATTCTCAGAGGCACAAAAATGACATGAAGGAAACCTACTATGTAAGCGAGAAAGTGTCATTGCATTTATCATGTACAAGTTACCCTGGTAGTTAGCTAAACTCCACGGGTCCATACTGATCTCATGTGGCCACTAGTATCCTCTTATACTGACAAGGCATAATACGAAATGCATGGTCGCAACCATGCATTCTCACTACTCTCATCCTAGCCTGTATAAGCACTCAAGGCATGGGTGAGAACTAAAACAATTATCTTTTTAGGTTCATTTAATTCCCATTTAGTTTGTAAATGTTATTACTTATTAACCAAACTTACAATGAGTTACCCTGGCAGCCACTTAGGGCCTTGACCCCCACTGCAAGACACATTCCAACACTACAAGTAGATAACCTACCCTAAGCTCATGGAATCATAAAATCACCACAGTCCTATACAAGCGACTATAATGAAAATTCAAAAAATAATTCATAAAAAGAATCATAAAATATCCACAATATAAGCATCAAATATCTATATAAGAATCATCAAATCTCCAAGATAAGAATCATGAAATCTCCATGAGCATCTGGAAAAGCACCCATTGAAAATCATGACCACAACAGTTCTCTATTGGCAACTAAAGGCATCACTGATAATCATAAGTATCCATTGGTTCTCAATAACCAAAATATATTTCAAAATCATACTGATCGAATACTCCAAAATGGTTGAGTCAAAACATGTCACAAAGAGACATCATCAAGAAACAAATCAACACTTTAGTCCCATCATGGCGACTACAAAGTAATCTAAGGATAACTGATCAATGACTCAAAAATGATTAGCACAAGTGTCTCATACACATACATCTTAGCTTCATACATGAAGACTGATGAACAATAACAATTCGTAAATACAAACATTTCATAGAGCACACGATCACATAACCATGGTTGGGCTTATAAATATCGAGACCAAATAAGATCAACATGCCATCACATCTCATAACCCCCGAGCCTCTGGTAACAACCTAGGACTGGTCAACACTATCTAGCTCAAAACCCAAAACAAGAAGCATAGAGAATACATGATCCAAACACATGTTTTGGTTTTGCTATATTACATAGTTGAATAATGTGTGGAGTTTCAGTTTCCATTTTCAAGTGTAGGGGTTTCAGTCTCCATTTTCAAGTATACTTCAAGTGTCTAAGTTTAATCATTTGACCTACAAGTCAACCTGTTTGTCCCCCGATAGCATTATTCTTTCCAACATTAAAATAATATTCTGAGAATAGATGAAGGATAAATATTAATTCATTTGACACTTAATAAAATCTTTCACTTAATTTTTCTAAGATCAATGTTACAAATTGAATGACTCTTCTTAATGTTACTTCAACTTTTAACATCAATCAAGGACAATT